>JAQGAO010000107.1:0-49632 GCA_034697705.1 Ommatoiulus sabulosus | reverse complement strand
CGCATTAAATGACACGTGATCCATTTGCACCCGCACCTGAAGTGGACAACACGGGTGTGCCCAGCCGAATCCGCTATTATTATTGAGAAATGCTTCGAATGTTTCAATCTGAGAGGAAGAGTGGATGACACTAATCTACCTTAGGAGAAAAATTATTCGTTTCAGCACATTTGCAAATGACTTCCCCCAGCAAATGAATGTTTCACATGGGGGAGAATACATATTATTATTAAGGAAATGTTTATGGAGAGATATTGAGAAAATTATTAAGACATGTCATGTCAGATAAAGGCTCATCTCTGAAGTTGGATGTTAATTTCTAAAAATATCACATCCGTTTTCACCATACTCAAAATAAGGAAATGGTCACGGTTATGAAAAATAACAATATATTTTATTCTTGATATTAAATTAAGATAACTTGACCACACCTGGCTAACATACAGTAGTTGTACTGTCAATTTATTTACAATACATCAAGGGTTACATCTGAACCCTTTATTATGATTTTTTGTGGTCAAAGTTCTCATGTTCACTCAGCACTACTTTTGAAACATAGAATCAAATTCACTTTTTCGATTAATATGTTATTTGATCATAACATTTATATTGTTGTACCAGGACGATATAATATCGTCCTGACACAACAATCGATATTTTAGGTAACCAGCAGAACTATGTACAAGTCAATTAACGGTAGTTGCAATGAAATACAAGTACCTAGTTCAACCAATTTTTTTGCTTGACATAGGTATGCATACAGGTATATTTGATTTGATTTTACTTACACAACATTAGTGCTATGTAATCAATTTGAATTGCTATACTATTCAAATTGCTTGAAATTGCTATATCATTCACTGTTTATCATGCCATTGACCGACTGTGCTTCAACATGATGCATTTTAAAAGTTGATTTGTGAACCAGGATTCAGCTACATGTAAAGTATAAGCAGACTCACAACAAACATTTCACATTAATTTTGCAAACTGTTAACATCACCCTTGAGTAAATTCAAGCAATAGGTAAATTACTCTATATACACTGTACTTACATTTAAGCTGTTTCAGCTACAAAGTTGATTTTCCCTGAGGGAGAAAGACGAGTACGTCATAGCACAGGTATTTTCTATACGTACAAATTATCGCTATTTTTAAAGCAATAAAAATGACGAGAATCCAACTTTAAATGCAAAAAAACGCTGCAAGAAATCTTTCACAATCGACATTGATCTTGCTGTAACTGTAGTTATTTGAGAAAAAACAACAACCAGAATAATTTTAAACTTTATAAAAAAAAATCACTATTGCCCGATAGGAAAGAAAGTACCGTATGCCCACCTTCTCTGTAGTTTCATCAAACATTGCAGATGGTCAGACATTCAAAAAATTAGAAATTCAATTTCGAATCATTCAAGGGGGCAATCAATCATTCAATAGCCACCTGCAATCTCACTTTAGAAAGCTTGTATTTTATATGTTAAGCCATTTAGGGTCCAGTATTCACACAGGTTTCAAATTAATCACTTGTTTCAATTTTTTTCAGCTGCAATGCCAGTTTAATCATACTGCTTATAAATTGTAAGGCTATCTAACCCTCGCAATGGAAATTATCCAAAAAATAAACTAGAAGAATTCATTATGAGAAAAAATATTGCGCTCATATCTTAGTTCCCTTCAGAAGACACATTTTCTGAACTATTGCTGCATTCTTTTCTGTAAAACTCTCCACATTCAGTAATGTTAAAACTTACTACACTTTGATGATTAAACTGAAATCAATTTTCCATTCCAATATGCTACATGTATATAGCGCTTTGCAAATCTTCATACTTTGAATGAGTCCACTAAAAAACCTATCCATGTGCATGAGTCAAAATTGGTAATTTAAAATTAATATAGGCAAGGCAGCAGTGCTCAAACATAAATCATGGACAAAGGTTGCCCACAATTGCACGAATAATAATAATAATAATAATAATGACAACTATGGTCCTTTTACCTGTACTTGTACACTTGGAACCTACAGTATTTGTCCAGCCCAATCGCACAACAATGTTACAATTGCAACAGTTCAACAACAAATAAAGCATTCCTGTAGATCAATACTTTTATTGTAGAATATTTTTCTCTGCTGTTCTTGTTGTGCAGTAATTTCTCAATGCTAGATCTCGAACTGAGTGGCTAAGGTCTAATGCAGTTATTATTAATTCATAATGCCGAAGAAAATACCACTCTGAAATGCAAAGGTGTACACAAACAGCAAACTCTTCCTTTTGTACTTCCACCCAAAAAAGGCACAGAATGTATCTACTGTATGCTAGCTATGCCATCCTCTTTTCAGTGAAGGGGAATTGCATCATATATAACCTTACCTATTATTTAAGAAGTCGTTCAGTTAGGCCCAAAAATAATGTTCTCAGCTGGACTACTGCAGCAATAGCCATTCCACTTACCGGAGTGTCGGTGATGTTCAATAATGGATAGAAAACTGTGATTAAAAGCCTTTTCCTTTCTGCAGTTAACTTCTGGGCATTGCAAATAACTGCGCCACAGGGTACTACTCTTCTCTAGATAAAAGCAATTAGGTTTTACCGAGATTTCCTCATATTTTAGAGAGAAAAAAGCAAAAAGCACTTCTAGGGAACAACAAAGACAACAACGCTCTTACGTATCCTTTCTTATTACGGCAATTCCAAAACTTACTCAGAGATGATTAGATAACATTAAACGACCTGGATAAGCATCCCAATTGTTTTCATGCCATTGGTTATGTGAACACGGAAGTATGCCATAGCTTTCATCTTTATATTTTAATTATTCACTTTAAAAACTGCAAAATAAATGTACAAAACATAAAATATTATTAGCATGCCAATACAGAAATGAATTTACAGATAAAATCATCCAATATTTTTTTTTCCATCCTAGAAAGTTACAGCGAGAACGTCTGGCAGTGAAGGCTATCAGGGTTCTTGGGGTGAACGGATCCCGCTCGACAAGCTTGTGTGCCACACTATCAAAGGAGGTGCGTTATAAATTAAAACTGATGAAGCAGCACTGTTGCAGGTGAAGCCGCAAACTGGAACGGAGGGCATTATTCGTTTTTACAGCTGTATTTCTACGAAATATAGAGGATCCACGTGACCTGAAACAGAACAAGGTTCTTCACATTTAGACCCATGACAACATCATCAGCAACAACAACAAAAAACCATCTCATCGTGTCCTTGGTTATTTACCATGGGCATTTTCAATTGCACGATCTAAATTATTTGAAAAGCAAAACAACTAGCGCAAGAAGAATGCAATACCATTTTTATTATGTATTGTTTTCCCTGATTTTTATACATTTTTGGCTTAACATTTTAGAGCGAACATGTCGAAGAGGTGAACAACCTATGGTCTTGAAAACGTTTACAAAACAAAAGTAACAGCACTAGTTCTACTTGACTCCGGTTTATAAATAAATACAGCCCAGAATTTATTTGCAGCTTTCTGGGCGTCATCGCACATTTTAAAAGTCGAGAGCTTAAAGAAAAAAAAAAGAAAAAGGGCTGGCAAGCAAACAGGAAAGTAGCACTTTTTCATTTTAGATGAGAGAGACAAGTTCGGATGAAACTTACCCCTTGTTGGAAATGAAGCATTTTTTGCCAAGTGATTTATTACAGACCCATTTGCATTCAATTTAAAGCTCGGAGTATTCTCGTTTGGAAAATTGCTTCTCCTTGGGTTTGCCCAGAAATACTAGTGATGTTAGTCGTGTTAACTTTGTAAAAAAAATTATAGGTTGCTCGGTTAAGCATGACAAATGACAAATTATCGTAGATTCAATTAAATATAGACACGCCTATGATTGTTTTTAATCAGTTATAGCGTTAAACGATTTTGTCTCGAACAGCTTTGGATGATTAAAACCGTCTCAACCGCGAGATCTCCATATCCATGATGATGTTGGAAACTTTAGTTTTAAATACACTGAACTTTTCAGGGATGTAATTCCTTTGACATTAATTAGCTACATTGTAATAAAGCTTTAAAAAAACCTTTCACTTGCTAGAAACCAGATGTAAAGTTTATTGCTATATCTTTGAACTGTTAAATTAACCAGAACCGTAGTTAATGGTGGAATTTGGATAACACATTCGAAGGAAGGAATTTTAAACAAATACTGGCTGTTACAATAGTGTGTGCATCTTATATGTTATTTTGCATTGCATAAATCGTTTTAAGTATCACAGCTCTGTATACTTTCATTCAAAACTAGCTCATTGAGTGAGAAAAGTGAAATCATTTAATAAAGTAATAATACAGTGGAACCTCATTAAGACGAATTCACTTAAGACAAATTTATTGATAGTACATCTACGAACTAAATTATAATTCCCCATTGTTAACTTTTTCGTTTAAGTCGAACTCAGATGCAGTCATGTAATACAAATGTTGCATTCACGCAACGCTTCTTTAAAACGAATCCAACGTTTTATTGAGAAAATATTGGGAAATAAACATTAAACTATCTTCGATAGATTGTGTAATAAAACATTGTTATACGATTAAAACATAGTAAAATACATTTAACATTTTTAACATGTTGTTCTTATTGTTGAAATTATGATTTTTATGATTTCTGATAATACCAACTTCGGCTTAAACGAACAATTAAATTTTGCCATCCCTTGGAGTGCGTTGATTGTACGAAGCTCGATTGTACAACATCTTTACAGTTTTGACTATACTTTACTCTGAAGCAAAATGGCTAGAGAAGATTCTAGCAAAAAGTGCTGGCTTATTTTGTTTGATTTGATTTCAATCTGTCTAAGTTGACTGATTTCTTAAGCGTTCTTGTATTGTACAGTATGTGCAACGAATATATCAAACTTGGCAACAGTTAATCATGTACACACGGCTTAATAGAAGACATTTCCTTCCTGCCTTCTATAACGTCAGAAAATATTCCAATGAATCAATCTAACAATCAATTCATCAAACGATTATTTGTTAAGATTAGTTTAGTAATGTCAGTGATGCTTCAGGGGTTCCTAGCATATCGAGAAGAAGAAAAGAAAAAAAACTTGAAAGGATGAGGTAGAATTTACTTTTTGGGATTATTAGCACCTAATAAATTTAGTGGTGAGGATTCGAGAATATCATCACAGAACTTTTTTGCTGTACAGTATATGTATAAATGCAGGTAATGCTTTATCTGACGAGTTTTCTAGACAAGGTTTAAGGCAATAATATTTCATAAAAGTTGCTTTATCAAGCACTAAACGATAGTTTAATCTCATTATTTTAACTGGGGATAATGATACAGGTGATCAGATCTGTGGGTTAATTTACGACTTATGATCTCACCAATTACACTGTACATGTATATGCAGTACAACAGAGCAATCTCAGAGACAGCAATTTAAAACTTCTTTTCCGGAAACAGTCTTGATAAGGATGCACAGTCTACAATCTGAATAAATTTTAACAAGCTGTCCAACAAATCCTGAATCATGACAGTTTATTTGTGATATTTCGGATGATGCTAAAAATGACTCGCCTACTTGGCAAAAGTTGGCGGGACTAAAGGCGGGCAATGTTGTCAGATTAGTAAGTCTGACTACATTTAATTCTGGGATCGTCAGATAGAAGCAACAACCACTGTTTCATACAACTCCCAAACCTGTGAAAATGGGCAACAACAATCAACATAGTTACTATAAACTTGGGAGGAATGCAGTAGGAATGTCACATGGTGAAAACAATAATTTCGCAAATTACGGTACTGAGATGGCATCAATAGTATCATTGACAAACCTTTTAAATTATTTCCTGCGTCATTTACAGCGGCGTCTCCTTCTTCAATGGCAGTCCATTGGGCCTCGTCGGATGCTCGCAAGAAATTGTCTTCAGCTGTTGCCTGTGCGCAACCTGAACTGCGTGGGAATTGGAACTGCCATTGACGCTGGATAAGCCCATCGGAACCCCAGTCCCTCGACCATTCTCTCGCGCTTTGCCACCACCGGAAGGGAAATTCCCACTGCCAGGCACTGTGGTCCCTTTATAATTTGGATTGGTGACGATGCCATTGCGGCGCAGTTTCGTTTCGGGGGAATAAGCAGCGTTGCTGGGCGAGCACAAGAACGGCGTTGGCAGAGGCGCCGCCAATCCATCGCCCAGATAAGGCGGCGACGACGGCAAAGGCGGCAACGGGCCCCTACTGCGTTGCGGCTCGTCGAAGCCCCTGGAGCTTCTCGCGGGTCTTGGGGGCGCGTTATTGTTCCCGCTGTAGTCGCACTGTAACAGCGGCTGGTAGAAATCCGAGGATGAGACCGAGGGTGCGGCGCGTGGACTAGAAGTACAAGACATTTGAGAAAGACAGTGCAATCCTTGATGCAACTCCGCAACGACGGGCGAGTGCACGGGGGTGATGAGAGGGCTCTGCGGTTCGCCCAATGGTGACAGCAGCCTGCTTATTGGCCGATTGCGGTTCCTCGTGCACTGTTGCAGCTGTTGGGTGAAAGACAAGCATCCTTGCGGCGGAGCACCCTGCGGAATGGGGGGCTCCACAGGGCCCACACCGCCGTGCCGAGAGTTCTGGGACGATTTTGTCGACGTGGTGAGATTTCCGGATGATTTGGACGACGATGGGTTGGATACGAAGGACTGGCGCTTTTCGTAAGTCGACTCCGGAGACACGGCCGGCGAGTTGAAGCCGGGAGGACACAGGATGGCGCTGCATGGCTTGGTTTCGGCGGTCGAACCCGAAGCGACGGAGGTAGTGCTGCGGCTGCCGGGAAATCCGGCGGCCGACTGGCCTGGAGAGCGCGAGGAGCTGCCGCCGGAGGAGCCACCGTACTCCTCGAGCAATCGGACGACATTGGTGTGGCCGCACTTGCTGGCCACGCGGGCCGGACTGCGTCCAAACTGGTCAGCGTGGCCGGGATCAGCGCCGCGCTCCAGCAGTGTCCTAACCACGTCCTCGTGGCCTTCCTGAGCAGCGATGCAGAGTGCCGTGGCGCCCTGGTTGCACGTGTGATCAACGGTGGCGCCGCGCTCCAGAAGTAGCTTCACCACGTCGGCGTGGCCCTGCCAGGCCGCCAGCTGGAGAGCCGTCCGCCGGTCGTGGTCAGCGGCGTCCACCTCAGCATCGTGGCACAACAGCAGCTCCACCATCTCGCGGTGGTCCTGCCACGCGGCCACGTGCAGAGGCGTGCGGCCCTCAGGGTCCGTACTCTCCACGTTGGCGCCGTATTCCAACACGAAAGCCGCCATCGGCACGCGGTTCTCCAAGGCCAGGAGGTAGAGCGTGGAACGACCGTCCGCGTCGATGTAGTTGGCGTCTGCGCCACGTTCCACCAAGAAGGCAGCAATTTCGCGGTGGTTCTCCAGGGCCGCGACGCGGAACGCAGTTTTCCCGTCGTGCGAGCGGTGGTCGATCATGGCGTTGCCCTCCACCAGGGCCATCACCGCCGCGAGGTGACCTTCCTGCGCCGCCAGGATGAGCGCGTGCTTGCCGTCATTGTCCACCTCGTTGATCCTAGCGCCCGCCTCCATCAGGGCCTCGCTCACGTCCTTGTGGCCCTCGAAGGCGGCGTAGTGGAGCGGCGTCCATCCAGAGTTGTCGCGATGCATCTCATCCAGCCCCCGGTCCAATAGCTGCCGCACCACGTCGGCGTTGCCTTGAGCGGCGGCTATGGAGAGGACGGTACGGCCCTCGCCGTCGATGGCATCCACGGCGGCGCCGAAAAACAGCAGCAGGTTGACGATGGCCGTGTGGCCCATGGAGGCCGACGCGAACAGCGGCGTGCGGTTGTTTTTGTCCACGTGGTCAGCGTCCGCGTCGTACTCCAGCAGCATCTCGCACACCTCCTTGTGCCCCTCGAAGGCGGCCACCAGGAGGGGCGTCATGCCGTCCTTGTCCTGATGGTCGACCTCGGCGCCGTGCTCCAGAAGGATGTCCACCACCTTGGAATGGCCTTCGCTGGCCGGGACGCACAGCGCCGCCACCGAGAGCGCCGTGCGGCCATCTTGGTCCTCGTGGTCGACGTGAGCCCCGTGTTTCAGCAGCTGTTCCACGATGTCGCCGTGGCCCATGTAGGCAGCGGCGATGAGCGCAGTCCGCCCCTCATTGTCCACCTTGTTGACGCAGGCGCCACTTTCCAGCAGCTTGCAGACAATTTCCTCGTGGCCACCCCAGGCTGCCGCCCGCAGCGCCGTTCGCTGGTCGGCGTCGGCCAGATCCACCTTGGCGCCGTGCTCCAGCAGTGCGGAGACCACCTCGGTGTGGCCGCCCCAGGCCGCCGAGCGCAGCGGGGTCCAGCCGTCGTTGTCAGCGTGGTCCGGTTCCACCTTGGCTTCCAGAAGCAGCCTCACCACCTCGGTGTGCCCTTGCCTCGCCGCCAGATTCACCGCCGTCTGTCCATTCTTGTCCACTTTCTCCACTTCGATGCCCCTACCAATGAGCAACGCCGCCAGTTTGGCGTCGTTTTCGTATGCGGCGTTGTGCAGGTGAGTCCTTTGATTGCCGTCCACCCCGTTCAGATCCACGCCATTGGCGAGCAGTTCCTCCAGTGGATCCAGCTCCCCTTTCTCGGCCCGGCCATCGCTGTCGTTGGCGGGTGAGGGCAGCTCGGCCTGTTCGCAACCAGCACCGGCTTCGATGAGCAGCCACGTTGTCTTGTGGTCCTTCGGCCACGATTCCTGAATCGTGGCTGGCATGGGGGCACCACTGTACACCATCCATAGCGGCAGCAGGGCCACGTCCAGGGGCTTCTGCACCGCCATGCGGTTCAGGTGCCACGCCAGATCCAGAACCTGGATGGGTGTCAGACAGGGAGCCCTGAGGGTGTAGCACATGACAAGCAGAGCGTGTCCCTCAGCGGCGCTGCACAGATACTTCTGCGTGCAGTGCTTGACGTCCAGCAGCCACTCGGCGAAGCTGTGGTGGAATAGAATCTTCGTGCCATCCTTGCCGTCCAACAACAACTTGCTCAGCATGGCCAGTCTCTTGTGGAAATCCTCTTTGGTCATCGCTGGGTGTCTTACCCGCACGCAGAGGTAGAGGTCCTCCGCACTCACGGGCCTCCGCGCCGCCAGCAGCACGTTCAAGATGGCGTGCACTTTGGCGAACTGTTTGCGGCTGAAGAGCCTCTGGCACAGCCAAAGATACAGACCGTTGAGGGTGCCCGGAATCTCCCGGATCTCACGCAACACGATAAAGTTTTCTATGACCCCGTTGAGTACCGTCTCCAGGTACAGAAAGCAACCGTTGCTCTTGATGTGAAGCTGGTTGAGCATCTCGGCCGTCTCGCGACTCAGGTGTTGGCGCAGCGACTCCTCCTGGTCCAAGCGAGAAAGGATGTACTGCTGCACGTCTCGCACCACGTGCGACTTGTGCAGGTCGTCCAAGCTGATCTTGCGGAAACCGGTGAACAACTTGTTAACGGCCTTGCTCTGCTTGCGAGAAGAGCAGAAGAGCAACAGCCACTGAGGAAACAGCTGGTGATGGTTGGCCAGCAGCTCGGCGATGGTGCGGCTGACGGTCCTGCCGCCGCCGCAGCTGCTGCCGGTGCCCGTGCTGCGGTCCTCCGTCGGCTGGATGTACGACTCGTCGATGGAGTCGACCAGCAGGAAGCAAGACTGCTTCGGTGGATCGACCTCCAGCAAGGGGAAGAGCACAGCCTTCTTGAAAGTCTCGTCGGGGTTCCGTTCGCATTCGCCAGAGTCCAGCGACGCCCGCACATCGGGATCCTGGAGCTTGGCGGCGTAGCCGGGCACCAGCTCGGAGCTGGCCAGCTGTTGGACTAGATTGTGCACGAATTTGGCCACGGAGAGCGTGTCCACGTCGTGGGCCTGGCAGAAGTGGTGCGCCAGCAGCCGCCTCCGGAGCGTCCTCTGGCGGCTGTGGCTGGACGTCGGCCACACCACTTCGCAGCACAGCACCGTCTTGCCGCTGCCGGGCCCTCCCATGATGAGAGCCCCGCACGTCTTCGACGCCAGCCTCGTCTCCAGACAGTGGTGGATCTTGGCGAAGGCCCACTCCCGGCAGAAGAAACGCTTGCCCTGGAACAGGGATTGCGCCATACTGCCGGTGGTATGGCGCCGCTTGCTTTCGTGCGTCTTAATTTTCGTTGCTGGTTGGGGAACACGGCAAATGCCAGCCTCTTCTAGAGCTACGCCATCGTCACTGCTCTATCCGGGGCGCTAGGTGTCGTACGAGGCCATCTGGAAGTGAAACAAAAGAAAAACTTGTCAATGCCAACGGACAGGTGAAGTGAAATGACACTGCTTTACATGCGAACGGGAGATATAGTCAAGCGCTGCATGAATTTCGCGTATTTAAAAGCCAAAATAATTACTACATGCACAAAATACAGTAAAGCGACAAGAATAGGATCGTTAATTTTTTATTACATTTTCAGAAACCTGATTTTTTTTCAACTCTGTGTTGAAACCATCTACCATTACGCATAAATGGTAGATAGTACTTGTACTAGTAATTTGCATAGGATCTAAAAACTGAAAGAACGAGCATCCGTGCCTCTAAACACACTTATGTTAAGATATTTGCTTTATCTTGCCACTAAGTTAATAATCGTTACAAAATTCGACAAAATAATCGATTGTCGATACACATAATTTTGTTGGTTACTGTCGATGTACACCTATAAAAAGCAAAGTGAACAATGATTTTAATGAATATAGAATAATCCTATTAACAGCCACATTTAAAACAAGGCTAGCTGTCAGGTGATTTACTAGACATCATATAGTCTTTAAGTTTTTAATCGCAATGCAGAGTTTCCCACTCAACCCATCCCAGTGCAACGCTTTCCAACTCCATGCCATGCACCAGGAACTGCACAAATTGCGTAAGTAATCCTGCGAATCAAGTTGGACCACCATTAGATGCCTATGATGTTTGTATTTATCAAACATCCCATGATGACATTATTAGAAGTGGCCCACGTAGAGTTAGATGATATTTGCAATACATGTAGCCTAAACATCGAACCTCGTGCATTCAACCGTCTTCAGCATCAGCCATATGCCACGATCATAACTTACTTAAAGCTGGCAAGCTTTCAAAAAAACAGCCCGCATATTTTGATCAATTTATTAAAGCTTTGGATACGTCACGATTTCAGAATGCGTACGCGTCCTACGCTGAACACACAAAAATTGTGTCAATAGTCCCATGCGGCAATATTTCATTGCGTCAACCATTCTTGTCGACAACGCCTGCTCCTGTCATATAATCGAGTCGGAAGCTTCAGTAAAAGATAAATTTGCCGACTTATGTAGTAAAGTTTCTGAATAAGCTAGCCCTATAGCTACAAATGGCTCGTTTTTGTTGAAAATTTAAATATTTTTTATTGGCATTTGCTTTATGACTTTTAAGAGACATTCGTTGTCGTTATCAGCATACAATGAAACCCAACGCCGCATTATACTGTATACGAACAATGGCGGAGATTTCATCACCAAATGTGTTTGTTGCATTTACAAATGGCGCCTGCATTTCATTATCCGGCAACTCGTTGGGTTTATGTTCTCCAGCGTAGTTAAAAAGCGAAAAGAGCTAACTACGGGTCCATTTCCGGATACACGATAGACTGACAACGACCTTCTTCTATGTACCTGGAGTGAGCTCAGTACAAAATAAGACAATACAAAGTAACCCTTTCACATTATTTTCGGGGTTGTTGTGCTCTCTTTCTGGTTTCTATCTCTTGACTAATGATATATGGTATGAGGCCGTCCAGACACTTAAGTATGCAAACGCGTCTATTTGCACCAGAGTTAAATAGAGAGAGGCAGGTAGGAACAGCAGCTGTTCCCCAGTTATTAGACGAAGCGTGAGTCAATAGAGACAAATAAAACATCGATATTGCATGGTCAAACATTATGCAGCCATAATTCATCGGCAACATATACGAGCAATAATGTTTGCATTTTCCTTCACTTTCCAGGTCCTTCAGATAAACACGTATAATGAAATGTTTGAGCCATTGTTATATTTGTGGCAAACAAGCCCACTTAGGGGATTTTGATAAAAAGGGATCAGATACCATGCGCTCTTAAAACATCGATTTTTGACAAGAACCTTGGGAATTGCACCAATTCATCAAGAAAAATGATGATAGCCCAGCTCATTTTTTTGTTGTTGTTTTGGCCAACTGTATATTCTCGATGTTCTTTGTAAATTTTGAAAAATAAAGCATGTACACCTGCGAAAAAAGAATATTTAAGGTGCATATACAAGGTAGATTTATGTGGCCATACAGGCGAATTAACGTCGTAAAAACAAGTAACCAAAACAGTACATTTGTTCCATAATCCCAAATAAAGCGCATTGAACGACTGTCAGCAAATAACGAATGTCAAATTCAGATAAAATAATAAATTGATAACAAATGCAGTATCGGATTGCATTGTTTATCCGGTAAATGAAAAATGCAAACAGACTTCATATTGCGAGATTTTTTAGTGCAGTGACTTTTTCGGGTGCTAACCTCCGCGGCAACTTTAAAAATATCCGCTTTCTATTGCCAAATTATAATAATTCGGATGTAAAACACGTCTGCAAAACACAGCTCTGTTCTGCAAGTTGAGTAAATTCTCTTTTACGAAGTATCCAGGACCCCGATTATAATTTACGGAATTTTCCGTCAACGCAACATAAGTCACTTTCACGAATAACAATTGCGTCAATTGCAACGTTCACGGTTCATTGCAGAGTAAATTATAATATTAGAAATGTTTATTTGCACATCTACGATTTTCGTAGGTTTTATAGCTGTAATTCGCAGGCTCGCTATATTTGGTCAGACTACAACATTTTCTAGCAGCATTTGGGCTCTGTTCAAAAATACTATACGCATGAAAGAGTCATTAATCCACTTAGTTAAATCAATACTGTACAGATTTCTACATTTTACACGCCACAAACACAAAACCGGATTATTCATTCGCATGTAAAATCCAATAAATATGCCTCAAAGCACTAAATGAAATTGGCTTCAGGGAGTATATAAACAAATTCTAATTAGCCAGTTGTTGGAAACGGCTCTTCATAATCATCTACAGGAAATTCCTATGTTAGTATATCACACCAACGCGTACGTCATGATCAGGTGAACAGTAACACAACAAATACAAATACTACTTTTTTCAATCATGTACACTCAAAACGTTTAAGGTTACTGAAATGTTCAATAGCTAAAATTCGCCATTTTGTTTTTTCAAAAAGATGCATTTAATTACCTCAACTAAAAATAGCTACCAAATCATCATTATTGACCTTCTAGAAAAGGTTCTTCGAAGAACCTAAATATGTGCCACGGGTGAAGCAAGGGAACGAACACCTAAAAGCTAAAGCACCTAAAAGCATTATATACAATGTATATACAGTATATACGCTTTTCTATATTTGATAAAATCACCTAATGATAATGCACCTAAAGCATTATATACAATGTATATATATACAGTATATACGCTTTTCTATATTTGATAAAATCATATTAATCGAATATTTCTGCTTGGATTTTCATCTTAAAATTAAAATAGTAAATTCAAAAAGCTAATCAAAATGAAGTATACTGTATATGACCAAAATAATTTATTGAAACTAGGCACGTTGTCTGGATACCATTCTGCGAAAATACACACTATGCAAATGACGGCATGTGCTCTATGCAATTATATTATATCATACGATAGCGTACAATCGATGATGCTATCAAAAGGTTATATCGTGCATGGATATGATTCAAACTAATGTTATTTGAATTGGGTCCATAGAATGAGCAAAGCCATTTTTCTTTTTCTCTAACAACTAGTTTGCTGCAGAAAAAACTAAGCTTATTCGAATTATTTCCAGTCCAAGTTATGCTGCATAAGAAACTTCCCAATCGATACATGTAGTGAAGTTTAAAGAGTAAGCAGAACCACAGTATACTCTGGCAAAACCCCATTTAGGAGCTATAGTGAGCTACCGAAAGCATATAGGGGCCATTCAAAAAGGACGTCCGCAAAATTTGCCCAAACTTGGACTCCCCCTCCCCCCCTAGCCTCCTGTCCGGTCAATCAGGACCTCCTCCTCCCAATTCAGACGTCCGAAACTTTTAAAAAAAATTGTATTCGGAAAATTTTGAAAGTTCTGCAACTTTGTACTCGGAAAACGTAAATTTTCTACTCTGAAAATGTTGAGAATTTTGCCAATTTGTCCTCAGAATCTGTTGGACATTTTGCAAATTTCCCCTCGGAAACTGTTAAAATTTTTAAAAATCTGTACTCGAAAAGAGTTGAAAATGTTGAAGATTTGTCCTTTAGAAAACGCGGAAAATAATGCAAATTTGTCCTCGGGAAAATTTGTAAAAATGTCCTCGGAGAAAGTTGAAAATTTTGCAAGTTTATGGTTGAGAAAACTGAAACTTTTGCAAATTTGTACTGGGAAAACTTGAAAGTTAGCGAAGAGACCCCTGAGTTTTTAATTTCTCTTACTTTTCCAGGTTTTCCAGGACTGGAGGTACCCTGTTTAGCGACTTTTGAAATGTACAATATGTCTGTGCGATAATGCGCTCAATTTTCCTTTCACTTTGGGAACCGATTTTATTTGGCATTTTTTTTTTCAAGTGGACGTCCGAGACGGTCATATCCCCCTCCCTCCCCTGTCCATACACATTGTGTCCGTGGCTCAACCTATCCCTTGATCCTACCCCCTACATGTACATAAGGACGTCCTTTTTGAATGGCCCCATACGAGACATGATGATTCATTATTGGAGATTTTACTGAATCTATTCGTGTAATGTGGTATTGGACATTCAGGCTCCATCGTTTTTTCCACCTGTCAGGTTTGAAACCCCCTTTAATTCCGTTGACAGGACTCCAACGGAAATATGGATTTATCTACCTTCTGCAAGACGACCAGACTAGACTATTTGGTCCAGACAAACCTGCAGTTATACCACGGCTTATGTCAATTTTTTGAGTTAAAAAATACGACTAATAACCGTCAAATTCATTTAAATATTGACGACGCCTGTACACATTGTCAACATATTCGTTACCATAAGTATGCAATAGAAACATTGATTCTAAAATTTCTTGTCTCGTGTCATTCATTAATGAAGCACCTAAGGAGTTTTCAATTACAAAGAAGTAACCAGGAAATTTATTTTGGCAACAGCGTTGAAGCAGTGCATCGTAGGAAGGGGGATAAGGAAAACATTATTTTCTTTGGCATGAGTTTACGTCACACCCTAGTTGGAAGCAACTGTCAAGTATAGGAAGAAATAAGCCAAGTCAATGTCAACTTCGCAAAGGGCAAAAGAAAAATATTGTACATTTTTTTGAAAGACTATACCCTGAAAAAAACAGTAATGATTTTTGGCAACTCAAAGAAAAGACAAAAAAATGGCAGCCAAAATGTTGCCAAATCGAACAATAGGTTTGTAGGGAACGGCTGTAGTCCTTTTGGTGGCGTCTCACATTCCGAAGAAGAATTTATCATCTTGGGGAAAAAAACGTTTGGGACAATGTCGGTTTTGTTGCATGAGACAAAAAAGACACCATGATGGATGTTCAGTTTTAAAGATAAGGTAACATTTCTCCCGTATATGACATCTTGCGTGCCACTCTTGCTTCCACCTAAAATAGACCTCAAACAATGTTGTATATAATCTTTACTTCTGGCAGTGACCTAGCAGTGCACAAATAGCTTACTGAGACTTTAAGAACATGGCTTCGAGTAAAACAACTTATGAAATTTTATTTAAAGTTTTCTCAAACAAGACCATCGGATGAATAAGTTTCAACTACAGTATATTCTAGAGTAGAATTCGACTTCAGGGAGAAGATTGTTTTACAAGATAGTTTAAGTTTTAGCATGCTCATCGATTAAACGGCCTAAAATCTCAACACTTATACTGTAAGCTTCCATCTTTATTCATAGATTACATTGGGATTAATGAATGATTAAATGATCCGATGATCAAAAACTGTCCCTTGTTCGAAATATACGAGCAGATAAATCTTTTCGAAGCAGTTCCCTTGGCTTTGGGGTACATGTAAATGTACTGTAGGCTACTTGTAAGAGTAGAAATCTTCCAATTTGCGGATTTTAAGTGGCTCAAAAGTAATTTTTTTCAAATTACATACTGTAAACGTTTGCCTTTTAAGCCCTCATAAAAAGCAGAGCAATTGTATCATTGTAGCGTGGGATGACGTGCTCCCAAATACTTATTTTCTTCAATTAGTATTCTTCCTTGTTATCTTAATGGGAGCATGAATTTGCTTTTTTGTCGAGCTCCTTCAGTGCTCGTTAAAGAAGGCATAAATTTATAATTAGGTTGTTAAAAAGATAAAAGTCATGATAAGAGTTGACAAAAATTTTGCTACCACATCTTGTAGATGTATAGGCTTCAGAGATACCAGGTAGCTAAACCAATTAATATAAGATAACAAAATTCCAGTTCTTAATATTAAAAGATTAATTAGCCAGCATCGGAGATGGAATAAACGTGTGCTTACAGTCGCAAACATATGCCAATAAAATATGTTTAAGGATATACAGCGAACACTTCAAATGAACCGTCTAAATGGAAGGAGAAGAAATGGAAACACGTGTTACGTTTTATAGAATTAGCTATTGACAATTCCTAATGACTATCGAGATGAGCAACGTGAAATGATTTCAAATCAGTTATGCTTTCCTAAACTAAAGAAATGGCTGATTTCAAATAGTTCCGTATTGATGTGTTTATCTATGGAGTAGGATTCAATACACCTTCGCACTTCCAGCTTTTCGGAACCATGGTGGCTACCAAAGCTTGATGATCAGATAGGCTACACAATTTACGGTAAGCGTTTTTTACCCGGAAAAACCCGAGTTTTACAGCTAGTGCACTATATATTTCTCTTATGCACTCACATTAGTTCAGAAAAAATTGTTAATTTCAATTGATTTCAGAGTTAAAAAAAGTGAAAAATCATCAACATGACATCGTCATACAACATTGTATGAGATCAGCAGCCATGACGGGAAAAAAAGTAGAAGCATTGAGCTTGAACCTTGTCGCAAAAAATATTAACATTCAGGGGGAAAAAAAGTCAAGAATGCGATTTTTGGCACACGCCTATAGGACACCTACAAAAACGAAGGACGGTTGGTAGAAACTTGGAAAAAAAAAAAAGTCATTCGTTTAGAAATTTAAGAGTGCACTTTCCCGGTAGCAACTGTTTTATATGTTCAACGAAATACATGACGACAAAATGCGAATTTCCATTCTTAAATACAGCTATAATTGGAAACGGTGAAAGCGATGAAGCATGGCGGAAATATACCCCAATGATCTCATAAATGTCAAGAGTTGTTTAAACTGAGCAACGAGGAGTGCAAAAATAATGTCAATTCTGTCGTACGGCGACCACGCAGAAAACTGGCTATAATTTCATGGAGGCACATTGAAATTTCGTTGGCATATATGCACTCGTAAAATGCAAAAGTGCCAAACAATCTGCTAATTGTCGCACCCTGTTGCTCCAGCCTCCTTCCACGCAATTAGCAAATTCAATTGCGCCGAAATTGAAGGTGGGGGTGCTTTGAAATGAGCTAGCTAGAAAACTGGCACGGTGACGACGATGGGGGTGCCTCAACAATGACTCACAAAGGTTTGGAAAACGCACGACGAGACAGATGGAAAGTTGAAGCATGGCTCCGGGCGTTTTCAAGTGTAGAGAAACATGATGGGGAGAAAAATACACCATTTGAATTTCGCACACCACCAACGTGCAGGTTGACGAGATCTCGGATATTTTTCGCTTCACTGCCCCGTTGACGGACCCTCAGCGAACAGCATTTGGCGAAATAATAATAACAAAAAAAAACATTTTTACAGCGACAAAAAGAAAACGTCCGCGAGCTAAAGCATTCTATAAATGCCGATACAGAATTCATCCAAGCAGAAATATTCAGTGTAGATCCCTTTTAAAACAAGCTAGTGCAGTTGCTTCCAAAGATCGAGCAACAATGCAATATAAATGTACTTCTAGTGTGAAAGTACTAGCCTAAGTCACTGCAATTCAATTTAACACAATAAACCTGCAACAGCATCGATCCAACTTTTTTTTTTATTTCTCAACAAAACAACATTATGTCGAAATTTGCCATGTCTCGATGGAATCGTAAATGCGAATGGGCTTGTTTGCGTTTCCGATAAAAATAAACACTGAACGTAGAAATGCATTTGCATAATTTCCGGATTGAAAAGTAATTGCTAGCTTGTTATGATTTTTTTCAATTAAAATCAATATCGAAAGAGTTCTTTCAACATTCAAGGTTCCTTAATTAGTCCTGGAAAATCCAAATTGTCGTACAGTAGCTGGTGCCTGGGGAAGTTCTGGGAGAACGCTAAAAATATTCAGCAGGGAAACGAACTTGAAACCAGAAAGTTCCTCAAGCATCATGAAACTTGAGTTTACGACCTGCTTCTATGCCCAAATTATGCAGCCAGTCAAACATGGAATATGCAACCGAAATGTCAAAATCCTTGAATTATCAAGAATTTATATTCGGCTATCTGCATTACTTCCTATCATTTGGGTCAAGGAAATTCTTTAAAAAGACCCTGGAAGTAACGAGAAAATTAAGTTTTTAATACGACCCTGATATGAACTAAACGCTCGTAATATGCCGAGCTTTGAAGATACCATCGTTACCTGCACCGTATCATTATGCTGTTAAAATCCCGTTCATCTTGGAAAAGATGACGTACCAATCACAGCTTACGTGCCTTGTCTATGCAATGTGAATTACAACCCAAACTGACCGCATGTGTCACGCACTTTGGAGGATTCAAATCAATGACCAGCAACTGCCATTCTTCAGATTTCTCAAATTCCAACAAGCCCAACGTTTCCTTTCGCCGAACCACCTTTGGTGGAAATTCATTCCAAAACTAGCACAGCTGCCAAACCTGTAGACCCGTAGAGAGTCAATGCTCAACTTGAAAGGTAACTTGGGTAATTTACTGCACATCGATATCAAGCTGTGCGGCTCGTCGATGATACAGATACCGTATTAGCGGTCAAAACGCCCTGCTGCGTGGACAGACGGCACATTTACATTAATTTTTTTTTCTGAATTTCTTATAATTTATAGTGTAACGCACCTTTAAGACTCGAGTCAATGAGTCGAACAGCATTACCAATGTCAAGGACAAGTTTCTGTTCTCGTTTCCCCTTTCATTGGTGAGTTACAGTGGACCTCCTTATAGCCTCCTGAAAATCAAAAGACAATAACATGACTACGTGTAAACACTGATTACTCAAAATGAATATTCTTCAGGCACTTTAAGTTGGAAAAAGATCATCAATTTTTAATTAGAATTTAAAATGATCGTGACACTTCGCCATAAGTGGTTGGCCCTACCTGAAACTTATTTAGAAAAAAGAATCAGAAATACACAAAAATTGAAATAAAAAGCGTTCCAATGTTTCAGTCGTTCTATAATCAGTATCGATCATGACTTAAAAGGTACTAATCGTTCTTGTTTTTTCATAACAATTCAGACATGTCAACGATTTGATAGTCTTATAATCCAGGTTAAAATTATGCATTTGTTCCAGCATCGCTTATAGTCAACATGAGTTCATCACGTGACTCTGCCATCGTTGGCACACTGACCAGCCCATAAGGACATTGTTATATTTTGCAGAACAACCAAAATGCATTTGGCAACAAAGAATATAGGTTGCATTTGATGCCGATTATCCATTTGGTAGCGAATGTTGTCTTGGAGCTTAAGACAAAATCCACAGTTTCTTCACATTTTAAACCCATTTGGAAGGAAGCGCATTTACGAATGTTTTTAAATTGCATTGTGTTATCCAATCGATCTCCAGGAAACAGAAACGAGGGACATTTTCCCTTACTCGCAACGAACAAATTCGGATGGTCCGTGAGATTCCGAACAATCTTTTGGATAGTATAATTTAGTCATCCAATAATGCGTCGCCGTCAGCATGAACGTGTGTGTCTGTTCATCTCCAATGACGGACAATTTAATTTGTTTTATTAATAACTGCTCGGGCATCCTATAATTGGAAGCTGGCGACTTCCTGCATAATAGATTTGTTTACAATATGAAAGATATACTGCACGACACTGACGGAGACCCTTTCAAAGGAAATTGGGCACGCTTTGCACGCAGCGCACTCATTAGCGGTTATTATTGATTTTGATTGCGAGATCACTGAAGATCAGCGTCCTTTCATCGCAACTGCATGTACGGAAAAGTTCCCATATAAAAAAAGCTCCTTTTTTACCAAAGCATCCGGTTACGATTACATTTTATTTCACACATCGCAGGATCCCAAATTCAAAAAACAATACAGCAATTACTGGATGAAGAAAATATATTTTTCACATCTCCAAGTTGCAATTTCCTCTTGCACGATCTAATTTTGGCGCAATTCGCCCGGTAGAAACTCCAGCCTGGTCCGAAACACATCATTTGTATCGAAATTTTACGAAGCATGGAGAAGCAGTACAACGAACAGGTGATGTTATTTCCATTTCAAAACAAAATTGCAGTTCAAGTATTCACTCGAGTAGATCCGTAGCACGGACATTGCCATCATCCTATAGTAGACAATGAACCAGACAAGGAAGGTGCAGCACCATTTTGCATATCAATGTTTGTTCAGAGCCCCCAACCGACAATTTCTGACTTGAATAAATAATGCAAATAATCTGGAAATTTGAAGAATTGCATGTATATATATACCGGTATAAAGTACCCCTTACATGTCCTGCACACATTACTAAAATTCATTGATCATATAGTTTCCAATCTTTTACGAGACCAGACTAACACTTACTGCATCGATATCGAGCTGTAGGTTTTGGAATTCCATTTATCTTCAGTTAATAAATTTTATTCAATGCGATTCAATAAGAAGAATTTGAATATAACGATAAAATGCATTTAATGGATTGCACTGACATACTAAAAATACAAGTTTTCCCATCAACTCAACTGCTAAACCTGCGAGCAAACCAACCAAACAGTCGATCCGGTATACGGTGTACTCCATATAATTCGATAAATAAACATTTGCCAACATACACAACTCTGCTTTCCTGTGGAATTTACGGATGAATTAGAAATACTGTATACTGTATGTACTCAGCGTGTATGAGCAGTTTAAAAGCTGCTAGAACATCGATATTCTCCAGGATCATGTAAACGTCATCGACAAAGGTACATTTGAATTTAGTGTGAATTACGCGTACTCGACGTCTATGGGTTTCGCTCAAGCTTTTTACTAAGCAATTTGCCAGATGACAATCCCCTTAAAATTCCGGAGGGAAAAAACATCAAAAATGTCTTAGCGGAGAACTAAAATCTATAAAATGGTGTCTCAATTATTTCGAGCCATTCCTAATGAGCCAGGCTGGGCCATTTTTCTTCATTTTTGTCAATTACCATAGTAATGCGCTATAATCCCGACAATGTCTCCGAGGGTTTTTCATTCTTTAGCTTCGTCATTTAACGCGAGAGACTGAAAAGAAGCTAAATGGGACATCGAGGGATAAGAAAAAGGAAATTGCTCGGTCTTGTTACAGCCTACGCCAAATATTTTTCAATCAGAATTTCGCTTCCTAAAAGACTCCCAGCAGCGATATTTTATTTTCGGTAAAGATTTTTTCACGGCATCATCAGCACCATCATCTTATTGGCAGCATTCATTCTTCTGAGAAGCTGACTCGCGTCAAGCATTTACTCTTACAAAGTCCACCTTTAGATGAACAGCAGCTCATCGGATGAGTGGGAAAAACTTTAAATTGAATAAAGAGCAAGAAATTTGAAAAAGAAAAAATAATCCCCTCACATAACAAGAAACCCTTCTAGAATATTTATCTTCAACAGAAGCAGACATATACAGGGTTGATAGAAATTTTAAATTGTCGTATAAGGAAGAAATGTGATATTTCCTTCGAATTTCAACATCTAAGTTTTATTGGATGGTTAAGAGATTGCATGAAATTGTCCATTTTTCTTGAATTGGATGAGATGCTTACATGAAATTTACAGCTTAAATTAACACTAGTTGACTCTTGATATCGTCAATCAAATTAAGTGTTTGAAAAATTAGCTAAACTAGTTTATAAAACACGCCAAGGCAGTGAATTGCTTTTCATGCAAATGTGCAGTAGCATCGCATGAACTCGAAATCAAACGGATGTTCGTAAAGCGATTATTGTGTCAGTTAAAAAGGGGTTAATTGGCACTTGTGTCTCTAATGATCTATAAATTATGAAGTATCCTATAATATGCAACTGTTACACATGAAAGCAACATAGCAATCGATAATTACTAATTTGACCTCTTTCATATCTCGGTACCCGTATTTTGATTTTGTTGGGGGGGAAATTAAAACTCCATACAAGTTATGGAGTTTTGTTGAAATTTTGTTGATAATTCGCACGATTCTTATGAAGTTCTGGAACGAGTTTACATTGAACATGAAGAGCAAATCCTCTCATAAGTGTTATGTGAGAAACTCACGACATTAATGTGAAGATTCACACAATATGATAACGAGCACCGAGCATCTCCTGTGTCGACAGGAGAGATTTTGGCAAATAGAACTAACATTTTATTTTTTGAAAAACTATGACCCAAATTGTTGGAAGGAAGCTTTTACATGCACGCAAATTAATTATGCAGCCAACAGGTGTTTAATCGTTAACGAACAGAGCTAAAATTCCACAAGAACAGCAGTCACGTTTCCAACAACCAAACATACCACGCGCATGCGTGTTCAGTTGAAAGCTGTTTCAACGAGGTGAACCATCATATACATGTATACTGTATAATGTTACTATAGGAACAGTGAAATCTTTGTCAAATATGAAATCCCAGTACATATACAGTATACCGCTTTTTGTTAATAGGACAGATTTCGAAAATAAACTGTAGCGACTTCAACTTGGCAATGTTGATATTTGGCACAAAAAAAAGACTAAATTGAAAAGTGAAACGATAACAAACAATCAAACAATGTGAGCAAACCACTGTTCAAATAAAATGGGGGCCGAATCAAATTCCAATTACTTTTATTTACAGGAACGAGTCCAAAGATCGGATTCATTTCTCTCGAAAGGCTATTTTTGCACCATCCCCAGATGCTTTATTTCCATGAACCATGGGAGACCGTAACATAAACAACTCCGCAACCAATGATGGGGGCCCAAACGTCGCGGAGTTTCGCAGGATGAAGCGTGTCTTATTTAATTTCAACGAGCAATTCCCCGCTCGATTTCATCAGAGTTATCAAAAAAAAATCATCGCGGTGCCATTTAATGAAAAACTTGCACAGTTGCCTGGCGGCCAGCAAAAGATCAAGGAAACTGGAAGAAAAACAGTTTACGTTTAATAAACGATTGATTTGCTCCATACGTGCCGCCAATTTCCTTTCACGTGGGCGTTTGTTACCAAAATATGCAACAACCTACCCTTGAAACGTATCATTCGAGATATGCCTTTGCCAGCTGATGCTTTTAGGCACGATTTAAAAATATCGATGATAAAACGTTTTCACGTTTATTTTCACAAACTAGTTTCAAGGCAAAATAAAACCTGCCCATTTCCCACAGTAGAGTAAACATACTAAATTCCACCGTTGAATAAACCAACTTGAAGTTTATGGATATTGATGCAACAGGGAAAAGGAAGAAGCAAACTCGCAATTTTTGGTTAATACATGTACACATCCCACCCCCACTTCAGAAAAGAGACAGCCCAAAATGTTTTGTTTCTGGTTGACGAAGGTAAGGCTGAGAAAAATGAGCTCTAAATTCAGTCAAAACGACCTCTTCTAAGCTTACCATCACTTTGGTTAACTTATAGAATTTTCATTTTATTTGTTTTTGTTGTTATTTATTTGTGTTGAGTTGTGATTGCTCTGTATTTGCACATTGTGAGGATGATTGCATATAGCCTACAAAGGACAGTTTGAATTTGAATAAATTCTGTCAGATGGCAAACTACTGTACTGTTAATTTTTGCTAATTTTAATACTAACTTGTGCTCACATTAAAGACCATCGAACTCGACCTTACTCACTGTGGTGAATTAATAAATTATCGGCATCGATCATAATACATAGCTATAAACCAAATAATTAAAAATTGCAATAAGTAAGCATACTTCGTAATTCGCGTTTTGGATCAAGAGTTACTAGGGAGTTTTATATAGGATTACTTTTCCCACACGTTATGCACACGGAAGATGCAATTCAGTAGTTTAAAAACGTACAATTAATAATGCAGTTACAGTACTGTGGAGCCAAATGCAATGCACACGTCTGCATGCAAGTTGCATACAGTATTCTTCATACATGTATATTCAGCAGATGACGAATTGGTACACAACATTCAAACTGCACATGCATGCAGTCTCTTTTGCCGCAAGGTTCTAAAAGCAATCTGGTTTGTTTTTTAAAGCATATCATTGGATGAAAATACTTCATAAATCCATCTAAAAGGTCATTCTGTATGCATTGCGAATACATATAAGCAAAACGGCACTAGCATGTTAAGGCTGCCGTATTTCCTCAGCCAAAACAAGATTAATAAGCAAAAAATACACCACCATGCATGCCATAGCGCATACGCAAACACATTGATAAACAAGAACCTCGACGTACAGCTGAACCGATTCACTCCAGCTGAAAAAAAAGAAACTCCAGGAAGAAAACAGCATCCACAAATTATTTGCGGTTATAAGATTTAAAAATCATAATGACACGGGGCAGTGACCACACACAATATCTTTTTAGTCGAAAAAATACTTCAAAGAAGACTATCCCGAAACATCTTTAGAAGCCTCTAAAGTATATTAGTATTAAGGTTTTCATTTTCGCTACATGTATCGCTTTCAGGGATATCAAATTTTAAGACTTAATACATGCGCAGTTTATCTACATTATACATGTATAAATGCATATACAGTAAAGGTATCAAACTATATCATCGAACACAACATCTGTGAACTTTAACGTTGCATCCATACTTGCAACGAAATTGTTCTCGTGTCACGGTACATGTACAATATTTGACATTTTCATTAACGATTGCATAATCAATGGAAAAATAATGAAACTTCGTGGTTATAGAATTGAAAATGTGATTATTAAGGATACTCAGGGATAAGCTCAGCGAATAGCACTTTGACAACTGTGCAGCTAATTAGTGCAATTCGCAAAGTTTCTGTCTGATTACAGGAATAAATCCGCAAACAAGAAACAATCGTATGCAAACTGCTGCATTACAAGAAAGGAAACTATAACATCAAAGGCATTTCTTATATCAAAGAATCAGCAATTTTCCAAATAACGTTTTAAATTTACCGAATGAGTAAAGTTTGTCCAGTACATGTACATGTAATATAATGCTTCCCCGGCGTTTCAAGGCGAAAACTTTTGCAATCAAGGACAAAGGTAATCGGGTTTATGTGCGAAATTTAACTTAATTATTCATTCATATTCACATTTCCTTTTAAATGACTTTTGCGAGGTTGCCACGATAGGAAACGAATTAAGCTGCGAACCCGAATCAAAGATGAACTTCCTTAAGCTGGGTTAACTGCGTGACGCCGATGGCCTTGGCTCGAATCGGATATGCTGCAGGAGCATAATTAATGCAAGACTATACACGCGAGGAAACTGCATGCATTATCAGCCATCATACTCTTGAATACCCTTTCCCTGTTAATAATACACCCTTTATCTATGTCATAATTGGGCTTCGGAAGGCCATGGATGTCAAAGATTGCTGTAGATAAAACAAGCTGCTTCAGTTCAGTGTTCAGTTTCACCAATAAGAATGCTCGAAAAGAATGGACGCGTGTAATGCAAATAATCAACATAGAGTAGGGTATAATGCAATTTATTGAGTCTATGCAGCTTCGCCATACGCTGGTTGTGTGGCATTCCATCGTTTCAATAAGTAAATTAATCTTGAAACTTCTATTACATAACATTCAAGGATTTAATTTTAACCGACAGTCTGCGAACCACATGTGGCAAGCGCTGAACCCATCATCGAATGTCAGCTTACAAAAATGCCTTATGATTGAGAGGGTTATACGAATAGTACATTATACCCAATTTTAATCTGATGACTTCAAATCCTTGTCCCAATTGATCTCAACTAACATTGCAATTCTGAAATTACTTCTGTCAGACATGTCAACATTAGGGGATACAAATGCTTTCCATCTTTATAACAGGGGATGTCATTAGTCCCTTTCCGGAAGGACCAAAATGGCGCCAATTTTGTCAAAACAGTGCAACCGCGAAGGCTAAAAAAATCGGCTATGCGAAAATTCACTTGGAAGTGATTTTTAGCAGAGGTCATTTCCGGGAAATTACCGCAATGGCTAAATTACGGTCATATTGACGCGTGAGCGCTGTCAATTATGCTGCTTTCAGCATTTTATTGGTATTATCAGAGGGCATATAACTATAACGTCGCATTGGGTGAAGAAAAACTCAGCAGTTGGTAAATCCCTCATTAAGCCCCTCATGGGGCTGTCAAGCCAAATGGTTAAATAGTAGCTACGACTATTTAGCCACTGGCCGGTACTTAGTCTTGCGGTTAACTTACTATTCTACTGTTTATGAATTATGCTAAGTTATACACGTTTTCCAAGAGGCCATCAGTAGTAGTCATGATCAAACAGCATGTACATAAAAAGCTTAAGAAAATAAGCTCCTGAAAAATTTCCGTAAACAAGAAAGCCAAAATTAGATCAGGGAAAACCCGATCTCTTACAGCAAAACGTACTTCCCTTACTTGTAGGCTTTTCATGTAAATTAATTCTGTTCTCTGTAATAATAAAGTCACTTCACTTCAAAAAAGACAATCTCATGACAATTAGCTATACTGTATATACAATGCATGCATTCAGACCATTTTTGAAAGATAAACAATACAAGAACATTTGAATTCCGCGCCTAAATGTTTGCACGTGAAAACTCCTGGAGTGGCTTTTTTCAATTAAAGTGCACATTAGAGGATTTCAAATAGGTTAGTAGAAAACTTTTTCAACAAACCTAAGCTCACAATATATAAGGTCAGTAAAACCAAGACATGTTTTCCCAACCAGTCAACTCTTCGAGAAGTTAGAACGACCACACCGTGGCCTTTTCAATAATCAAGAATGATCAAGGCACAATTAGTAATTCCGTCAAACTCAGCGTTCCGCTCCGACGCGGTCTTCGGAGTAAGTAATCCCACTAAATAAATAGACGAAAAAGACGAATGCAGCAAAGCGAGAATCTACTGTCTCCCAAGAAAATCAATAAACATCATGCGATGAGATCGAGGGCGAAAATCCAGGCTCTGTCGATGTCTCTACATATCTCCAAGAGCTTCCAAGACGTGATATAAGAAAGCAATAATATTCAATGCCAGTTACATAAAATGAGAAAAACACCATAAAAAAGGTGTCGTTAGGCTTCCGAGACAGCTGGAGGAGGTGCTCGCGCGTTTGCTCTTGGTGGATTAGATACCAGTAAGATGCACTCACACAGAAGCTTAGCGAATGGCGCTTCTGGTACACGTAGTCGTGGAATCACGTGTGCAAAATACACCCGGCTAATTGGTTTCAAAAATTAATTGGAGGTTATCGCTGTTTTGAAACCAATTAATTTTTGCTCACGTGAATTCACGACTGCAAAAAGTGTCACTCGTAAAGCTTCTTGTCTGGATATTGCAGCCTTCGTATTTTTCCGATTGACACCGTCACATCTGAATGCATGGCAATATGTCAACTTATCTACGATACGTTTTTGCTGCATGCATGGGTGTGACAGGCTGCCTCACTGGATTGGCGTCAATAAACTCACTTTCAATCGACGCGACGTGAACATATCAGAATCTGAGTGCTAGTCCTTTAATTCTCTGTGGTATTTTTCATGGATATTGTGGTCACACACATTGAAATGACACACACTAATCGATAATCGGTGGTCGCCTGACATCTTGTATACCGGAAGTCATAAATGGACGCTTGTACGAGCATATATGCGGGCAAATTTCGAGCAACAGGTATCATGCAGGCAGCAGTGGTCAGCGATGTAGCTTACAAATTGTGCAACAAGATGGTCATCTGGTGACCACGGTTCCCTGTAGCAATCTTGCAACAATCAGCTCGCATTTGCAACAGAAAACAAACTTCTCGTATTTTTCACAAAAGGATGAAATATAGGGTTACCATGACAATTATAGTGGCCAGCTCACATACCATGCAGTGAATTAAATAATGCATATACGAGCATAACAAAAATGCAATTTTTCTTTGTTTTTACGAAGAAAGCCTCGCTGAAATAGGCACTATAGCTGTTTAGGACATATGCGCTCAAGCAATGCGGAAATGGATGGAAGCAGCGCTGATAGCTTTGTGGAGATAGATGCAAAAATGTCATCTAACATTAAATCTCGTACATTTAGGACGAGACCATCACACAATGACAGGCATTCTCTCGGCTTTATTTCCTAAATGTCCATTCCAGGCTTTTTGTCCAATTTCAGAGCAAGAAAGGACTGTTCCGCTGCCAACATTTCTGCATTCGAAAATTTTAGAGGCCGATCCGGTAACAGAAAAGAACGAAAAAAGACAAGTGCAGTACATGTATACATGTATAGCAATTAGTCGCTGGTAAAATCTGCTCAGTAGTTTTAGCAGAGGAAGCGAGGAAAGTTCAACAAAAACAAGAAATAATGGCCGCGGCATTCGAGAGTATAAAGATGAGCAGACATGGCGGAAATGTTAACTTAAACTATGCAATGCTCGTATTATGACCATGCATGCATGGCATTATCTATTCCATCGGTAAACTGAAGATACCAGTTTTTTGTAATTGCCCATTGATAAACTTGATTTCGAAGACAGGTTAACTAAGGTGAAATGTCAGCTGTTAACAAGCGCACAAGAGATGGCGCCATGTTTATGGAGAATTATACCCATGCTGTCAACGCACACACACAGCCCTTATCTGAAATCTTGCATTCTTAGAAAATCCCGCAGTTTCGTCATCTAATGCACTCACTAGGAATGTGACATGGGGTGTTGGTCACTTGGAAATTATCCGTATCCCTTTATCAGAACAGCAAATTTATGAAATTTAAATAACTACAAAATACCATTATCAGTCCATTAGCATAGAACAAAAAATTACGAATTGCCACATGTTTAAACGTATCAAGCAACTTTTAAGTTGATATTTTTTTTCCATCATGAACTATATACAGTACACATACAGTAGATCAGGAATTGCGCGACGTTGTGGGTGAGGCAGAAACGCATTAAAATTCGAAAAGAAAGATAACTGGAACGAAAATTGTGTCAGCTTTTATTGCTCCCGCCATCGTGGGATTTAAGCATAAGTTATAGCACGGGATATTTTTGAGTATAATTCACTTTACCCACAGGATGGGTTTATAATCCGGTGCTACATGAATTTCTCAAAAAAAAATTTTTTTTTAAGAGTGCAATACAGAAACACCCTTTTGAACTTTTGAATTCATTTCAGGGAAAAAGTTCTCAAGTGAATCGGATTTTGTCAGCGCGGCTTGACAAGCGCCATTGTTAACATGTTCAAGCACGGCTGTTGATTTGAATTGACAAAGTTGATGAGGTGTTCACACGAGCGTACTTTCTCAACTTTCAAAGGTATACTCGCTATGAAAACAGATTGATATAAATCCCATCTGAAATTTGGATGCCGTCAAACGAGAAATTGAAATATTTAATATTTCGAAATGCACAGTGTGGATGAAAGAGATACAAGAAGTGATTTGGATTGATGGTGCGTACGAGCGAATGTGACTAATGGAATTGCATTCTCAATCTCACTTTGCAACTATAACTGTCTCGCAGCTTTCATTTCATAGCATGATCCAAGCAACTCACGGGAATCCTTCCCACTATCGCTTAGATTCGTTTGAACAAACTGATCCCACATAGTTACTGAATAAGAAATCATTTTAAGTTTGCATTGTTGCATAAGAAAATGGCGGACTATAGAATCGCATTAATCACACAATCGACAAGAGAATGGACCACAGAAGGATGTCATCACCTGATGGCGTGCGTACGGGGAAAATAACTAGCCTCGTGCACTTACTTAACTTGCTAAAAGCAAGTACAAATGCCCAAACCGTACATATTTGTTATACTAGTCCATGACAACAGTCTGCCACTACTGTAATTCACAACGTTTCGAAGGATTTTCAGTTCGATTGTTCGATGTGGATTACATCGATTCGTTTCATTAGCTCGTTATATAAAAAACTATATAATTTTCCAATAAAACTACGCGTTTTTTTTTTACTGCGAGCACGGAAATAAGGGTCAGGCTAAAATTGAGTTTGGTCAGAAAGTAATGATTATTTTCCTGTCACGAATAACATTGTTCGCCCCTAGCACCGCGCGTTTCCAATGCATGAAGACAAATTGTTTCAGCAATTTTTTGTATATGGATTAAGTGCAGGAATTTAAGGCGATTCTGTCGACCCCTTCTCACCTTTCACCTCGTTTTTTGGTCGTAAATTCGATAGCATTTAGCCAAAACGGAGATACCGGGCTATGCCCCTGCACAATAAGAAGATTCACTTTTAAGTCCAAACAGGAACAGAAGGGTGCGGTTTCTTGACTTTTGGGAGATAAAAATAGTTAAGACTCGGGCTTAAATAAAATTCTGAAATGTCAGTCACTTCATACTTTTGCTTCAAGCAGCTGTATTTCATGTCGGGGGGGAAACTAAGAGTTTAGGGAAAACTAACTGGTAGAAATAGTTCATATAGATTTTTTGTATGTATCGTCTTTCTTTTTAGTTTTGAACGTCAATACACTGCTTCCTTGTCCAGGACACGCAGCACACGTAAGGATGAACAATAATCCTCCATAACCGTTACAAAACGGGATGAATTAGCAATTGAATTCCGCAGAGTCTGGAGACCGTATCGATTAGATATAAAACACGCAGAACACGTACGCTGCGCGTCATCATACTAGCTTTCAAAATCAATCGGCATGAAATAATAAAATAGGGCGACTACGTTCTTGGCCAAAGGTTTGTCTGCGTGCGAACGATGAAAGACGTTTTGCATTGCGCGCTTCAAAAAAAAAAATTGGGAGAAATTGGCACGCATCAGACCGCCTAATTATTGGACTAAATATTGGGATTCTTTGCTACGGTAATTCGTCTGGGGTAAATAAAACAACGGTTTTTGATTTTCGGTGAGCTTATTAACTTACAGTGTACATGTACTTGAAGTGCACACGTATCTCAAGCTTTATTTAGGCGTTCTCATTCTGTGCATAAATTTGAGGGGGACGGGGGGGGGGGATTGGTAAAGAAATGGTAATCACCTTCACTTTCGCTGAAGAAAATGTTGAGCAAAAAATGAAATACTTTCAAATTTTCAATAACTATGTTGTTTTTTTCTATAAGTAACAAAGGTAAGCTATAGCTAGGAAGTGTGAATTTCTCATTTTTTTTAAATTCCCCACGTATCAATTATAAAGTAATTACAAACTTCATTTGTTACTTTGAGTTTGCGTGCATTGATCCCTAGATGGAACATTTTTAAATCACTGGGATATGTTTTTAATTAAAAATTAATGCGTGGAAAATACATGAAAGCACCTTTTCCAATTTTGTGATATTTACCTTCGTTGTCTACGTCTACGGAACTATCGTTAACTTTATTTTTTTTTAATGAGAATAACAGGCGTAGTCAGACGGAAGCTTTGCGAATCGCACCATGGCAGACGTGAAATCACTAGTTAAAAATCAACAAGCTAATTGGTTAAAATAATTCCCCCAAAGATAATCGCCGATTTCAAACCAATTACAGTGATGCAATCCTTTTGCACACCTGACTTTACGACCGCGATTCGATTAAAAATGTGATTTTACGAACGCAAAGCTTTTGTCAGAGTACTCCTAATGCCAATCCCAGCGTGGCATCAAAGCATTAACATCAGTGAACACATGGTTTCGGTCAATACTGTATGTGCATATAGCCTCGAAGCAGGGCAGTTCCTAATTTCTGAGTTAAACTGGACACTCAAGTCCTGAAACGTCTGTTTATGTTGCACTGAGGATAGAAGCGCGTACGTGAGATTGCTCCTTGAGCAGCTTAGACCAGACAAAAGTTGTGGAATAGCAAACGTCCTTATATTCCAAGAGGCCATGGCCCAAATAAACGCCAGGGTACATCGTCGGTTTTAAAAGGTTAGCAATGCGGCCAATAATAGGTCGGTAGTATTTTTTCTCCAGCTATTTCAGGCCGCAAAATCTGTTTTCAATCGCCTATATTTTCTTGGGTCAGTGTTACTTCCTGCCATTAATTATAAGCCCTCGTTTATTGGGGTAACAAATTTAACGGAGCACTTCGCATGTCGCATCCTAGAAACACGGTCTAGGCCAGAAATAACACAACAGCTTTTTAATAAACACGTTTAAACATCGCGCAGTTCTTACTGTAAATATTCTCCAATCGTGTGAAATACATTACCGGTAATGGTTCGGTGCTCGTGACAGACTATACATGGAGGCAGTATAACAAATGATGGCACGCATACAAACAACGGGGCTTAAGAAAATTGCATCTCTCCCCCAACAGCTGTTGCTATTATCCTCGTAAAAAAAAACCTGCCCTTTTAAGATCCCGCAACTTCAAAAAGCCAATATTGATAACGAGAGTTCAGATTTTTATTCTCAACCTCTGCGTTATCAAGGTTATCGTAACAGAACGGGGATATACTCTAGTGCAAGTTATATATACAAGTACCGAGAACTAGGCGTAGGTGGTTGACGAGGTGCCTCTAAAAAAAAAGGTCACAGTTAGGCTTGCTGCGGGCTTACCTGGCCCCCGTTATGAAATTGCGTGAGGTTACTAACTGGGTATTCCGTAAACCACACCGCGAAAAGCCTTTACCAAATCAAAGTAATCTTATAACTTAAGAGCTTATAATAGGGATAATCAGACAAAAGCTTTGCAAATCGCACTTTGGCAGCCGTGAAGTCACGTGTGAAAAAGAAGCCAATTAGCGTGTCGATTTTGCACCCGTGACTTCACGTCTGTCTCGAAAACAGTTTGATTCACAAAAGATACTGTCCGAGTACCCCTATTATTGGTTGGCATTCTGTAGTTTTTTAATGAAAATATGAAACCTTTAGATCGAAACGAAATCCGATACAACAAGACCCGTTAGTTTGGGGGATGACTCGTTAGATAGTGACTCATATAACCTAAAAAACTCAAAAAAAAAGTGGCAACAATAACAGAAACACGAAACAAATTTCGCCTTAAAAGAGCTGGTTTTCTTCCACTCTTTTCACGCGAGATTAGAAGACTTGAAACCGGTTTATTATTGAAAACTAGGGAAATCATTTGTTTTGCTATGAATTAGCGATAGGATTGATCGTTTATAAAAAATCCCAGCGCCCTTTCTTAAGATTAATGCGTGCCAGACTCTTCGACTATAGTGTATGTTAGCCATGGGTAATCAATTTCAAAGTTTCAGCGCCTTCTATGGTACATTCTTCGCAACTCCTAGTCTCCTAGACACGACGGATTCATACGATGAAATGACGTCAAAATTGGGTTTTGAGAATGGTACATGTAAAAACAGTACATGTAGTCAAAACCAAATAAATTCAAGATATTTCTCCAGCTGATGTAATACATGTACCTATGACCCAAAACAGTAAGGGGCCATTCAAAAATGACGTCCTCATATAGGGGGTGGACAGGTTGAGTCATGGAACACAATATGGACAGAGGGAGGGAGAGGGGTATGACCAACTCGGAAGTCCACTTGATAAAAAAAAATGCCAAATAAAATCAGTTCCCAAAGTAAAAGGGAAATTGAGCGCAATATCGCATAGTTGATGTGTTATGAATTGCAAAAATCAGTAGATGCGGGGTACCTCCAGTCCTGGAAAACCTGGAAAAGTCAGCGAACTTAAAAGTCCAGGGTACACTTGCAAACTTTCGAATTTTCCCAGTAGAAATTTGCAAATTTTTCATTTTTCTTCAGGATAACCTCGCCAAATGTTCAACCTTTTCCGAGGTCATCTTTACAAATTTTTACACGTTTTCTCGAGTACAACTTTACAAAAATTTCCGCGTTTTCCCAAGTACAAATCTTCAACATTTTCAACTGTTTTCGAGTACAGATTTGTAAAACTTTCCGAATACAATTTTTTTAAAGCTTCGGAGGTCTGAATAGACCGGACACAATGTGGACAGGGGAAGGGGGGCGTCCAATTTTAGGAAAATTTTGAGAACGTCTTTTTTGAATGGCCCTTAATGTAGCCATCCCCGAGTACCGCAATCATGCAACCAAAATTTAATTAAAATAGGGAAATGTATGCGCATATATGCACACACGCATTTGCTGCAAAAAAAGGTAATTAGATGTACCATTATTGTTCTACGCTAGAGGTGTTAAAAAAGTCGGTGCACAATGGAATCAGGAAAATGAAAGATTTTGAGCTCAGTGAAAAAAATAGAACAATTCAGCTCCATAATTACCCTTTTGCCCAAACGTGTCTATATTCTCAAAACTTATACAGTAGATGAAAATCGATTATCGGCATTAAGATAACCAGAATACTTTAGTGAAAATGTACGCATTTTTGCGTTCTATACCTGAGTTTTAAATGTTGTTTAAATATAGGGTAAGACCTAAATCCAAAAAAAAAAAAAAACGTTAATGAACGGTGTCATGTTTACACGTTCGAACAAGCCGTTTATACCGGATTTCTTCATTTTTTTTAAAGAAACACTTTGGGAAAAAAAAGTTGTCGGCATACCATGACATAAATTCGGCAGTTGGGACAGCGCGTATCAGAGTGGCATGGATGAGGCATTTGTCCTACTGCTAAACTCGTATTCTTGATATATTTCCCAATAAAAATATGATAACCTATTAAAAAGCTGTAAGTTTTCTAGCCTGCGAGACCATTATTGGTCCACATAAATCATTGAAAATTCCGGCGCAATTAAAGTTTCTCACATTAGTGCCCGCTAAAACACGTGTACAGTGTCACAAACGTAGATAAAAAAACTTCTCCAATTAAAAAATACTTAATTACACCATTAATTAATACCACGACATAAGTATGCAACCATCTGATCAGGTGCCATCAGTATGTCATTGGACGATTGGCAACCACCTTGAAGGATGTCAGATCTCGACAGGTACTTCAAGAAAAAATAAATTGAAGACAGAAAACCAAAAAAGAGAAAAATTCCGATATCGGGAATCAATTTCAAAGAGGATTATGGAATTCAACAACTTGTAGCAAGCATTTTCAGGGTTAATCATGACCAGACAATGAGTCAGACCAGAAGTACCAGAACTTATCCAAATCGTTCATTATAACAATTAGGCTAAAACAGGATTTAATAGCAGCCCACATTTAAAATAATCATGAAGGGAAACAGAATTACATGTATTTCAGAAACACAGCCTAAAGTGATCACAGAATTCATATATCAAAGATTTTAGACAGCTGCTCATACATGTACACGGTGATTGTGGTTCAACTTCTTTTACCATGGACTGAGCAAGTCCTTCTGGATCCTTGTTGAATTTGCCATCACGCCTGGTGGAATCTCACCCCCATTTGTCTCAAAACTGACCGAAATCCACTTACAGGTACAGCTTGAAAAGGTAAAGGTGTCTGGCGTTAACGAAAATACACAGAGCCCACTCAATCTGCATGTGCCACACTCGGTGCACTTTTGCAAAAAAAAAACTTCAAATCGTGCTATATAAGAAGACAAGAGCTGCACGCTAATCGGCTATAGCGGTTTGCAACGCTGTCTTATTAAATTGGATAAACTTTCTTCACAACCAGAACGGAACGGAAAATTCGTAGGACAACATCCTCAGTGGCACGAATCTCATGTGAGGCCCTTTTTCAGCACATAATTAATGTCATACATCAACGTTTAAAACGTTTCATGACAGCGTACAAAATTTCCCTTTCATTCATGAGGTCTTTGCCGGTTTGTTATGCAAATCCGCTGCACGGCTATATACGCAGGTGTTTTTAAGCATGCAAAAGATTTTCGGAAAGCGAGATTTGAGACTGCGGGCCCATTTTGCTTCATCCAGGTGCAACCTATTATACCAGCAGGTAAAAAAAGTCGAGATGGCAGTGCAGGAAACGGAGCCGCCTTTGTTGGCGCCACGCACAAGTGACGCTCCACGCCCTATTTCAACTGGCTGAGATTATTGATTCTTGACCAAGCAATGGCAGTGCAGAATCCTGGAGTTTGGTGTCAATGAAAAAACATGCTGCGCTCTGTGATATACAGACCGATTGAAAACCTTTGAAAAGTGATGGCCGTTTATAAGGATGACCTACAATGTAAGCTTTTAAGACCAAGCAATGCGGACATTGCTTGCGAGTGATGTTGCCACATATTGGATTTACAAGTGCAGCTATACTGCAGCAGAGGCAATGTCACATCAGTTTTGCTACATGTAGTTATGGATGCTACTTTTGCTACATCAATATAATGAGGCTCCTTTCCCTTCCCGAATGCAATATTTTAGACGTTTTTATACATGTATATAGGTTTTGGCGCCCACTCAACTGTCATGGATAACCATTTGGCAATGCGGACCAAATTAAAGATTGTTGACACCACAAGTATTATAATTCAGCTTGTCCAAATGATATCGCACTGTACATAAAAACATTTGATTTCAAGATTACATCGATACTAACCACTGCCAAGAATTAATCTCGCTATGTCAACGTTACAAATCCAGCAATACATGTAGATACAATTTTCAAGGTATTCAAAGCGTGTAATCTGAATACTAAGGTTAATGTAATGCAGTACGTACTGCACAAGTTCAGTATATGGAACTCCTGCTCCAATATCAATTCATTCATCATTATACGACGGTATTTACAATGTATCATTTTTCTGGAACTCTTCATTATTCTTGATTTGATGTTGACAGGTCAAGCAACACTATGGGCAGGCTCATTATGAATCAAATGGGACACGTACACTGAAGTGCCATTCGCAAAACTTCCGTCTGGCTGCCCCTATTATACCTTGGTATAATTCGAACAAACTTTATTGTATGAATTTAGAAGAACAAAACTTGACTAGCGTCCCTGAAATCAAATATTATGGTAACACTATTATAACGTAAAAATATGCAACAAGACTGCAATATCAATGGCATAATAAAGAATTAAAGAATCTTAGATGTGTAGAACCTGCGGCCTTAGACTACAAACAAAGAGAAAACACAGATAATTGCAAAATAAATAAGAAGTCGTATCATTACTAGAAATTGTTTTTAAACTTCACAAACATCCCCACTATGTGCGAGAAATTGCGATTAAAAACAACTATTCTGATGTAGATGATGATATTCATCCTACTGCACATAGTCCACGATGTAAATGTAAGACTCCGAGAAATGTTAAATGAACGTGCTTACGTTCAAATAAGATGAGCACGACTTTTACTCAGCTATAAGCTTTTAAGCCTAGATACAGGCTGTATTTTGCAATCCATCAGTCAAAGGAAACAAACCAAATGAAAGATAAAACGTGAAACCGAAATGCAAACTTTCCCACGTCGATGGAGATCTCGAATGAATTTTAATATGCGAGAAGTCGAAACCTTCAAAATCAACACGTGCTGCATGTCTCGGGGAATTTCCTAGTGGTTTTACGCTTTTTTAACAACTCGACCAAAGACTAAACAAACTTCCGTCTCTTTTCTGGGTAAAAAGGTTAATTGGGTTCATATTCATGTAAAGAGCAGCGTTTTAGTCGATGAATTGGTTTTGTTCAACTTTAATTGGTTCCCAAAAGTTGCCATTTATTTTTCTCCCAGTGGCACGATTTATTGTACGTGCGATTCACAGCTAGCATTCGCATCGTTACGAAGGATTTTTCAACAAACGCCATTAACGACCTTTTAAATTACACGCTATTCATTTTCGTGAAAAACGTACCTCGGAGGTTCCACACAAAGCTGAGCTATTAACTCCTGGCGTACTCTGTGCGTAAATAATAGGCCCAGACTTAAATTTTAACAAAATCTAAAAAAAAAAACAGTTCAGGAAATGTGAACGGAGCAAAAGAGGTGAATATTTTTGGATATCTTTCCAGAAAAAGCAAAAACATTTAATTAGATTAGGTTTGATTCAGATTTTTATAAGTACTTATTACTGTGAAGAGTTGCAGCAATCAGAACTAAAAAGTATAGCGTAAATTAAAACCAAAGCACGTGCTTTCAATTGTAAAATGCTACGATTGCTCTTCCACGTGCAGTGCCTGCTCATTAGCTCAAAAATGCAATTAAATGCATCTAAAGTAGACATGATTTAAATGGTGTATGGTCATCATATGCTTCGGCTGAAACACCTTCAAAACCAAAAGGGTTTAATTAGTGCGTCTAGGCGACCCCCTTTCCCTCGCTCACAAACAATGAACTATGAGCTTTTAATCCCCTTTATGGCCAATAATGAATTGGCGACGGCGGAAAATGTCGGTCGTTTTACAGAGCCATAAAAACGTATCCAATATAAGAATTATTTATGAATCGGTGCATAACGAAGCACGGTTGTAGCATTTAATGCATACGGATTACAAAGTTAAAATTGATTATGAAAGCGCGGGCAGGCTTCCAACATGCAACATGCATCTTTTCCTAGGCCTAGGCGGCCAAGGCCTTTAGAAACATTGAAAACTACCAATGGATCCATGGGGGGTAGGTCCATGCTGATACATTACATCTATTCCATTACATCCATCACATACGATTTTTACCAGTAATAAGATAACGAAAAATGGCTCGGTGGTAGCTTTACATAATAGGTAACACGCTATCATCTTGCCACTATATTTTCACGCAGTTTAATTGAAATTTGAGCTCGGGCTTATGTTGAATGAAAGGGGGATAACCCGCAATCAATGAACTTTGAAAAAAAAGTGCACTCGAGTGAATTAGGAGACAATTTAGTGACTAATCAGTGAAACACTTATAATGCAGACAGCCAATCAGACTTTTAAGCTACTAAGTATGCTTTATTAACGCTTAATTAGTGCTTTTTTTCTAGAGTACTTCAACTTGCAAGCACAGCAGCGCCAACGTTCCCCCATTATGTACTGTGCAACACGTGTAGGAAGTTCAGGCTAACATGTTTGATTTGCAGAAGCAGAAGTACTTTTCAGGCATTTGTCACAGTTTACGGACTGCTTATAACATCAGGGAAAGTTGGTACTACATGTATATGCCAGGATAACTATGGTTAGAGTAAAGAAAAGCCAGCAAGATTGCTGGGACACTGTGACTACTGACTAGTACAGTAGTTGCATTCTGATTCTGCACTTTGCCTACCCACTTCCAGTTTCAGGACGAATGGATGTTTCCAGAAAGATTGTCAAATGTACTCTAATTACCAAGTTAAAGTGCGCAGGTTTTACAGTCATCTTTCTGCGTTACCGCTACAAGGACGGCGAATCGATTTGCTTTCATGCAAGACTGCCAAACTGCGCAGGAAGCAGGCGACTCTGTAAGAAGAAGGATTCCTAAAAAAAGAAGCGACATTTCCCCCAGTCCTTCAGGAGTTTCAAGACCGCAAAAACGGCTGGAAACTTGTACACGTCCTTTTCCCCCAGACTGGCCCATGCTGTTGACTTAACTATTTATGGCGAAGCAGCTTTTTGTGGCATCCTCGAGAAAAATCACTATGTCACGAATGAACAATTTCTGCGTGGAAACAAATAAAGGGTTGGTCGACATTCCTCGCAAACGCCGATTTACTGGCCACGATGATTCACGCATAACTGTCGTAGAATGGCGACATTTGTATGCGAACCAACTACCGATCCCATCCCAAACAGATGGAAGGAATTAATACGCCAGAACTACACTGAAGTATCGTGTTTCTTAACTACTACTAACATCTGGGTCGGCGCCTGTTCAGATCATCTTGCAAAGAAATAACAGGCAGTGCACACCTTGAATGGGGCATGCAACCAATCTGGCATGTATCAGGACATGGCATTGAAGCTACAATGATACTGCCCATGCGAGGTCATCTAGCGTTCCAACTACTACAGCCATTTTTGACGAACCAATAGGGTGCGAAAAATTGCCAACAAACTGTCATCGAGCAAGGTGGCTTAGAAGTTAGCATTCTCGTCTTGCTGCTCTTGCATTCGGTAGACCCAGGTTCGATTCCCGGGTCGGCTATCCTCAATTGTGGTTTTTCATAGTTTCCCACAATTCCTCCAGGCGAATGTTGAGATAGTTCCTATACTAAATCGGCCATGGCCGTCTTCTTATCCCATCCCAACCTCCTCGTTAGAGTCCCAAATAGGGGAAATACACCTAAAATGTGATTTTGGAGTCCATCATGACCAGACTGCTTAGTCTGACTTAATATGTACAATGATCCCCCCTTGGCCCTTGCCAAATGGTACTACGTACTGACTGCAGGGTAAAGCATTGAATTGAAGGAGAGATTATGCAGCTATTCTCTCGTGAATTAAAAAAAGGTTTGAACTTTGGAAAATGTGATTTCACGTACAAAATGTAACGAGAGAAGGCGTCATCCATTGACCAAAATCGTCTCATTTATGGACGACCCCGCTGAAATGGCAATAAAGGGTTGATGGCGGCGTAGCGCCAAGGGGACGACCAGATCATGGTCAATTTCCGGTCAAAAATGGGACAGGAAACGAGAGAACTCATTTCCCTAACTGGGCTAATTGCTCGAAGCATGGGCATATCGAATCAAAGGTCCAATTTAAAACACGTCCTTCTTGCGGTCCAAATTTGAGTAGTGCACGCGTTGTCCCATTGTCGTCTAATCTGAGTAATCTCAGCATTCATGGATTCGCTCCATCAGCGTCGAATCAAAAAAAAGACTACGCGTCGAACACGTCTAGCTGGGCAAGTTGACAAGAGAGAAAAGAGGGAAAAAAAAATTCAACAGCTGAAAATGACAGACAAAGCGAGGTTCAAAAGTGACTCCTCGACGAGGTCATTGAAGTCCTCCGCACGGGATGCGTCTGATGCACGCCGGGTCTTCGGAAGAACCTCGAATTCGGGGGTCACCACCGCGTTTCCGAATGCATTTCTCTCGCCATTCACCACCCTCTGGAGGGGTGAAGTAGTTGAACCTGGTACGGGTTTAGTGAATCGAAATCAGAACCTAAACCCCCCCCCCCTCCCCCCCGATTTTCGACGCTATGTGATTACAGAAGTATGCGAATTTAAATAATGCTTATAGCGAGCAAACTTCAGAGCAGTTTCGCCCAGTATTCAAAGTGGTTTTGGCCTTGGGCTCTCTCTTTCTCTCTTTCGGATTAATAAAGTAAATGACCTTAGTTCGCGTTACTAGCCTATTCACAACATGGAAACAAAATCAAAACAAGACTGCTGTACCTACGAGCGACATTCTATACCATCCTCACCGAAACCCCAGCGTCCTTTCAGCGGCTATTTCAATCGATGCATTCGTGAAAAACACCGCAAAAAAAATAACAACGCTAGCTGTCATCGAAATGACACTTCTGGAGGCAAATCCTCCGAAATCTCCAAACGCAGCACCACTGACATATTTGCCGAAATCGAAGCCTGAGGAAATTTAAGGATATTATCGGAGCTCACCTTTAGCATCGAATTGGCGCCGTCTTCATACGGAAAATAATGCGGTGTTGAGCATCGTATCGAATCCGACGTGCTCGAATTTTACACTCCGAAAGAACACGTTTCACGCACACATTTCTCGCGCACAGACGCACAAAAGCCGAACGAAACGAACGGAAAATCCACGCAGGACGACCTAGCTTCTATTGCCACGACGGTCCTCCTCGCTTTCCTCTGGCGCTGCCCAACTAGCGTCTTCCTTGACACACCACCTACAGACCCCTCCTTTTTCCACAACATGGAACAGTCCGAGAAGATGCCACTTACGATGACGTCACCGACGGACGACCAATAGCGGGCGAGAGAATAGAAATGGCGCTCGATTTAAATTGAACGCTCGCTTTTCTTGTCAAAACCTGCAAATTGGATCTACGGAACTTCTTAAGCCGGCCATACACGAGGAAAGTTATGTCTAGAAATACGGCATGTTCAAAAAGTTCTGTTTTTTAGAATGTGAATTACGAGAAATGAAATGTTTTCATTGTCAATTGTAAAAATATAAATGAAGTCTAATTACTTCCAGTTTGAAAATGTTCTTTTTTAAAAGCCATGGTTAATAAAATGCTCAGAAATATGCGCTTGACTTTTCGGACACGCCTAAAATTGCCTAGTTTCCGAATATACATTTCCCCGTGTATGACCGGCTTTACACAAATAATAAAGAATAAACAACTCGACTTAAACTCATTTTTATTTCTAGCTTTTAGAGAAATAAAGTGAAATAAAGATTGGCTCTTCACGGTTGCTCTTTACATGATATCGAATAAATAACTTTCACGAGCAGATGACAATTAAGCAGATCACGCGGTCTTAATTGTCCCGCCCAGATCAGACAAAGTGGGGTACTTCGAGGCATGGTATAAGATGTTAAGATATACAGTTATAAAAATGATTGCCTTTGTTATAAATAAATTGCACGTGCAGGCAGCAGGCGCATTCGTTCCATATATCACTTTGCATTATTCTTTTATTTAATTATTTATTTAGAAATAAACGAGAAAATTCGCCCAATCTTTGATTTGCAGCGGCAAAACAGCATCAAAATATTTACTTTCGGATTAAAAATCTATTCATGGGTAAGTGATAGTATCTAATGGGGCATTTTCTTAGCTTTTTAGAATGATGCTCCTTATTAGCGCCACGATTCTCAGATTCATGTACCCAACAACACGCCCACAATGTAAACCGAGTCGCATTTGCCACGAGGTATACGAACTCAAATTACGCATCTCATATTTCCTTTTGGTGATCTGAAACATTTTAAAGATGTGTGGAAATTGCATTTTTTTAAAATAATTTTCATGTCATTCCCATTTAGAAGCTTTCTAATTTAAGAACGTTTTAGGGGTCCCAACAGGTTTGTATAAACGTGAGTTTTTTGATAATAATTTTTTTTAACTTGGAACATGAAATGGACGATTAATTCGTTGATCGATAGCTTTCAAACCAATGTTAAACTGGTTGGTTATGTTAATTATATAACCTGTTTGATTTCTATATAATGTAAGGTTGTTTAAAAAGACAACTAATAATCCTTCGAGTATTTTAAATTGTTTAAAAATGTAAAATAAATAAGTTATAAATATGTTTAATGGAAATTGTCGCTAGATACTCGCAATAGATTATAGAAGAAGAAGATTTCTGCACTAAGGGGTCTCAGCCCCTTCTGGCAATTTTTTTTTTCTTTTTAACTATTTGTTGGTTAATGTTAGTTGAATAAATTATGTTATTATATTTAATTTAATTGATTCTTTGATGTAACAGGCGGCTACTCTGTATAGATCATTATCAAAACGACCGTAAAAACTTTGCACAAAAACGCAGGAAAACTGGCATACATTTCATAAGCAGTGAATGTAATGAAGAGATACGCCGCAATATAAGATGTTTAATTTGGGATGCTGCATTTAATTAACCACAAAATTTTCCCTAGACTGGAATTGCTTATGGACATGGTGACATGAACTATACCTGGAAGACACTCTTCAGAAGTGTCTTCAGAAACCCGCTCGAGTCATGGCGGCATTTAAATGCAAGATCGATCATAAACGAGCAAAGATGCTAGAATTTAGAGAATTTATTACATAATCAAAACATTTAGTCGAAATTTGACAGCACTGCTTTTCATAGCCAAGATGGCAGACAAGGGAATGGATATATGCAATGATAGTTTACATCACATCTGCATAGCAGTTATTATGGCTCGCAACGAAAAATAAAAATTTTAAATAAATAATCAACATCTAAATATTGCAAAAGACGTCATCTTCAAGAATTAATAACAGAATTAAACACAGTATAAACGACGAAAACAACGACCCGAAACGTTGCTAGGCAATTTGCTGTTGGTCGTTGTTTTCGTCGTTTATATCTAAATATTGCATCGATTAAAATTAGTCGAAATCTGATAGCACTGCTTTTCATAACCAAGATGGCAGACAAAGTTAAGCATATGCAATGATAGTTTTACATTTTCATGGCAGTCATTTTGGCTTGCAACGATAAACAGAACATTAAAATAAGTAATCATCAATTAATATCAATTTCCAAAAAATCTTAACAAAAGAACAACTACAGCAACAGAGGGCGCTCTATGGGGTTTATACATTAAGTTGCAACTTTAAACGTACATGTACTGTACGTACGCACTGTGAAATTTGCCTTCGACAATGAATGGGTTGCCACGGCTCATTTGAGGCACATGTTGAACAGGAAGAAAACCTACTTAAAATTAGAGTTGCAACTACGGCACGGATCTCAGTGCGCATGATGGCACAAATCAAATTTAATTAAAAGCCCAGCTTCCACATAAAGACTTGAAAGCTGAGTTGAACGAAGCGCTGTAATGCGGATGGCGCCAGGCGAAATTAAAGCAAGTACCATGCAGTAACCAGAGTATGCAGTTTCAATGTGGAAATAAATAAGCGCGCTGGATGACTGCTTTTTCATATTGGCTAGCATAAAAACACAGATGCTGCCTACCACATAACGAGCATCACGAGGAAGACACACCAACTGACTAAAAATAGGCGAATGAATATTTTGTTTAAGAATAGACATGGGCGAAGTTGTGGGACGAGCTTACAGAGAGCGAGGGCAAAGGTCAATCGGAAATAAAGAATATACATGTACATGAAAGCCTTTATGGAAATGCGCGGCAAATCTGGGCATACCAGAATGTGACTCAACTGAACGTGCCAGAAAACCTTCTTCTGAATGTTGCTTTCAAGTAATGCATAAATTACTGATCTTTCGTACAATCGCCTCTTAATTCCGAGAACATTAAATAACATGTACTTAATTTCACGAGAAATAACCTAACGAATTTTTAAACCAACACACAACCAAGAAACACAAGTTAATTTTGTGTGTTTCTGAACATTGTGTGTTCTTGGTCGTGTGTTGGTTTAAAAATTCGTTATTGTTTCCGACCACTTGAAGATGTTTCCTTTTGTTAATATTAGAGAAATAACCTAAGTACAAAGAGGACAATTTCTTTTTAGTCAATTTCTGCTGGTGTCCATCATAATTAATTGGCTAACAATGCAGTGTGTAAATTTGCGCTGTATGCATACTAGTACATGTATTTAGTGAACGACGTCACTGAAATGTTTTTTTACAAAATGTATTTTGTAAATATTTTTGAAATTTGATTCAAGAACAGTGCCACTAAATACGATAACGATGGATTCGCAGACTGAATTAGGGCCTACCTACAAAAATAATTGAGGACATAAAAAAAACATGATTTGATTTCAATCGATTTGAAATTCCCTCTTTCCAAAAATAGTTTTTTTTGTTTGTTTTTACAATTACACTTCTCCTACAGATTTCAAGAAAATGTCAAATATACTTATATTTAAGAATTATTGCGAAATTCATAATATGGCTATATTAAAGTTGAAGTAACAATCATTTAATATTTGACAAACCATAACAAAATTTGCCATACTAAATGCATAAATAAGTTTTCTTTTGCACAATCACGCTCAGTTCCGAGAAAACTAAACGCCCTACTTAATTGCACGATAAATAATTTAAGTACATGTTTAACTTATGGGACATTCATTGGGGACCAACGTGGAGTCATTTCATGTCAAAGGGGTTAACTCCTTTCCCCATTCAAAATACATGATTTATGGACGACCCTACCGAGATTGTCAAGACACATCGGTGATAAATAGAGAGCATGCCCACATTCTTTCTAATGCAACTGTTTATGATCACTTGAACTGACTTGAGAGAGAACGGATGTTGAAGGAAGTAAATGTCACACATTTTTATATTCTGGTATAAAAAAATTATATCTTTTTCAGTAATGATGAAAGTACCACTATCATAGTACACTTGAAGTTTTCTGCAGACGCACAAAATGTATAGAAATGATTTTTAATACTGAAATTCAAAGTTGACTAATAATGTAAAGCCGTTAACTACAGTAACTGTCCAAGACCTACATAATTTAGTTCAAAATGGGACAAAGCAGTGCAACTTTACAGTCGTAAATGCTTTATTTCATGCCCAATTTATTTTAACAGAGGAAATATATTTTGATATTATGGCAGGATATTATGCTATTATAAAGCACCCGCATTAAAACATTATAAATAGAATATCGCGTTACATTTCTAATGAAAAGGAGCAATCACGCTTCTAATGCAGCAAATTTCAAAGGGCAGGTGACGTGTTAATAGCAATCAAACCAACAGGTGCAATTTGATAAAAACCTTTGTTTTCATTGTTCTGATGCACAAACGAGGGAAATAAAAACAACAACCATTCAGTCAGAAACAAGTTTTCACTACTTTTGCAGCACCTGTTCTTCAACGCCAGGTAAACTAACGTCGATAAATGGGAGTATAGGGTCTTTTTCGGTGTCATTGCACGTTTTTACTGCGCCATCTAGTCAGTGGTTACCTATCTTTTTACACCTGCAGATAGGTAAAATTCGGAAAAATATTTTGCAGAATGGTAAAAATATGGAAAATATTTCACTGATAGCTGAGGCAGAAATAAAACCATTATTTAAATAGTATTTTGTATTAGTTCCTAAATCTAATATTATAAAATAAAAATTCCATGGTAATTTAAAAGGAAACAGACACCGAGTTGACGTACAATATGGTCTGAGGACCATGAGTTAGGAAACACTGATCTAAGGTGTTAAAAATAAAGCCAAATATCGTTTGTGTTGGTCGAACTGCATCTGCAACTAATCGACCCTACCACCTGGAGGCCAAATTTTCGCCCCATTCCCCAAATGAGGCACGTGAGGATGCCACATCACGTGCCCCTATCTATGAACATCCAAGCTTATTCTGCAGTTAGCACCCTATTCTGCCCTATAGGACATCGTTTTTTAAAATATTTGAATTGAGATTTTTTAAGGGTAACACTAAATTCTGGAAGTACCATGAATACTTTATTCTGATTGTTTATTTTAATGACATACATGTAGATAATGCAATTTTTATTTTATTTAGAAAATTACACATAGTTGATAAACTGTAGGTAAAGGGTTAAGAATCTCCTGCACCAGCAATCACTGCAGTCTGCTCCGCATTATCAGCAGGTATACTTGCTTCAGGAACAGGAGTCTCTTTCACAGCAACAGCTGCAGCTAATGTTTTCTGCATTTCTTTCTGTAATTCTTCGTTTCGTTTATTAACGATATGAGGTTGTACTTCCATATAAATAGACATCATTTTATGATTTATGTTCACGTGTTTGCTGGCACACTTGTCCACACACAATTCCTGCAATGATCGTTTTAAACGCCCATTATGAACTGATAGTCTATGGCTGCAGGTCAGAGAAAATCTATATTCAATGCCCTGAGCATTGAAACCAAAACGATTCCAAATTTACCTCATCTGTAGAAAGATTTCTTTGGCCTAGCGAATGCACACACCGGTCAAAACACAATTCTGCCATTTGGTTATAAATTACAAGAAAATCCTTGAACTGTAAAATCAAAAATATATTTGAAAATGTCATGGCCAAGAAGACATGTACATGTAGCTAAGACAATTAACAGTGACAAGAGGCGAAATTATGCAACAAACTGGAAAAACTGCATGCATTTTAATAAAGTACCGACAACTGAATGATCCAGTTGTTGGTACTTTAATACAAAATAAAAGGTTGGCTTGTTTGAAGCCAAGATGACATCCAAGGAGGTTTTGTCTGATTCAACTTCCGTGGTGTTGTTATTAAGTCACGACATCATGGCATAACCCGTTCCATAAAAAATTCACAAAAGCCAATAGCGTTTGGTAAACATATATGCCTATAACAACATGTTTTCGAAAATCGATCCCATTATTATAGAAAGCACTTAACGACCAATGCTTTTATGTCAATAGAATTTAAAAGTTTCAGTAAAAATTGTGCAACTTTTGCAGTTTTTTGGGAGGCAATACTGTCCATTGAATAGTATTTATTTAGGTTCACATATGCCCCTGGGATGCATGATGTCACGCAGTGAAAGAGATGTGTACTTTGCTGACATTCCCTTCTGTTATGGTGGTTACTATGGTAACCGCGTCTAGACAAAAAAAAAGGCAAGTGACACGTGGTTTCTATAATGGCGACTCGTCTAATTGATTTAACGTGCCATATTACATTATGTATACAATACTGTTACTGTGGGCATGTAAATAAGCGTATATAAGCACGTGAGACTGGGATCATGGTGTATTTAACTAGAAAAAATTGTCGGTGTAACAAAGGTTATTAAATCTTACATTTCTTAAAGCAGCATTTTCATCCATTCTTGAAGGTCAATAACCGAATAACGCAAAGTCTTATTTTTCAGTGAAAACGTATTTTTACCCCTCATCAGCACATGCACCTTTTCGGAGTCATTTTCCTGAGAAGAAAATAGGGTGCGCCTTCGGCAGTATTATTTCCGGTTCCGCTGTATTTGTTGTTCCATCAGACGGCACCTTACTTGCGACACTCCAATGTAACTTGCAGCATACTCATTAGAGTCAAGATGGCGCCACTAGCCAGATGTGCGCTGTACCAGTTACTGTGGCTTGTACGTGGACAGCTGGAAATAAAAAATATCGTTCAATATTATATGCACTGAAATAATCATGAAACTATAAAATGTTTAATGTGGTTTAAATATTGATTCAATTTTTAAATTCAATTTTCAATTATTCAATTTTTGATAAAAACAGCTTTGAATAATGCGATTCGATCTGTGATGTTCGACTTTGATATAAACTTTAATTTAATTCTAGTGGCTATTTTGTAATTAATTTCTTTGGGTTTGCAAACGTTTTTCCAAAAGTCTCATACGTACTCAAAATGTGCTCATGCATCACACTCAACTTCAAGTTGACATAGTCCCTTTTTAATTTTTTACTAATATGCCACCTATACAGAAAATAAGAATTTTGAAGTTTATCTACAATTATGTTTGAAGAAACATGCAAATTTTAAACAATTAAAATATTAATTTTATGACAGTTTCAGAATTTGATAATTATAACAAAAACTGGTGAAAAACTAAAATGGTTTAGCTTTTTCACATAAACAATTTCAAAACTCCAGCAAATTATCCAGCTGTAATTATCATCGTTCTATCCCTACAATTAAATGAAAAAAATATTTCGTTTTTAGCAATTACCTACCGGAGCCTTGCAACTTGCCGTTTTTTTCGGTATGTACATGTCAAAATATTCTTGTCAACTTGGTCGATAACACAACATTTTTCACAGTTTGTATCTGCATCTTCATCTATGACAGTTCAATTCAATTCTTTACCCTGCAGTCAGTAGATTAGTACCATTTGGCAGGGGGATCCTTATGCAAATTAAGTCAGA
>JAQGAO010000106.1:0-49641 GCA_034697705.1 Ommatoiulus sabulosus | reverse complement strand
CAAATTCGACAATTTCTAGAACGAAATAGTGTTATCTGGCGAAGCAATTCGAAACAATTACAACATGAACGTACAGCAGTATGTGGACAGTATTGTGTATTTTATTTGATAATGCGCTGTTCGGGAATTAGCATGCACAGAATTGTATCACAATTTTCTGGTAGTCGTTTTCTTACAAATGATCGTTATGTACGCAACTTTGTTAAACAGATGATTAGCATATGGTTACCACTGTATGTTCCACCTACTATGAAAACAATGTATTAATAAATATCTTTTTTTTTTGCCATATACCAATTTCCTTACATGTCTATTTTAAACCTAACATTTTGAAAGAAGTACCATATTAAGCTATGAAGTTTGTGCAAGAGAAATAGCCATGTTAGTTTAGTGTGGTAAGAACATCCTTAGCATGTATAGGGAAGACCCCGGTTCGACTCCGGGCCATGGCAAATTTTTTTTAGATCCACATGGTAGTATAAAAAGTAAACTAGAAGTATTGTCCTTAATGAAATTTATAATTTAAGCTATAGTCAAAGTCTTTCTTTTGTTTTTTTTAGATTGGGCAAAATTTTGGTTAAGCACACTTTACTTTTGGAAAAAGGACAAATGCAACATTGCCACGCAAACTTTATACAATCTTCAAGAGAATGAAGCGCATATAATAGTTAGAGATATATTCAACATGTTGTACCCAGAAAATTCTACGGTAAAATGTCTGCAGTTTAATTCAAATAATACAAAAACAGTTTTGCAACTTGTGAAGAAAATTGTGGAAAGACATGAAATAGTTTTCAGGTCTATAGTCAACGTAATCCAGCAATCTACCTTTGTTAATTATAAGACCAACATGAACTGTATATGTGATGAAGTATTGAAAAATGGCGACATAACCTGGGGTAAAATATTAACACTTCTGACACTTTGCTACCAGCTGGCAATTGACTCCAAAAATAAAAATAGGGATCGTGTCGAAGCTATACTTATTTGTGACTTCATCAGTTACTACATTGGTGACAATGCTTCAAAATGGATCGATGAAAAAGGAGGATGGGTAAAAAAAGATAACAAAAAAATTATCTCAACAACATTATTTACAAAAATAATAATGTATTTTATTCACTTTTTTACAGAAAACATTGAAATTAATGTTGCAAACTGAAGAATCATGGATTTGTAATTTATGGAATATGATTCCATTATGGAATAGGATTCGTATGAGAATTTGAATTTTTTTTTGCAAGACATTTTTTGTGATTCTACCCTTTTTTTTGAATTCATTGTAACGTCGTTTTGTGCTGAAATTAAAAAAATGTAGCTGGGCAAAAAAAAATGTTATTTTTATTCAGTTGTAAGCCAATATTTTTATTAGTACGGGAAAAGAAAAAAGTCTGCCGTACATCCCCTACCATGCACGGCACAAGATAGTGGAACATGTGCGTGGTGAGTTATACTTGGGGTGAAATGAGCCAGAAATGGCTTTTCTTATACTACTTATATCTTCAATAAAAACTACAAAAAATCTTATTTTCTAATCTTATATATTATAAATTTGTACACGAATGTGAAATCTACGTGTCACATATGAGAATACGTATCAAAATTCTAAAATTTCACTATATTTCATTTAATGAAATTTCACTTAATCGCATAAATCAGGCTTACTTGTGTTATAAAGTATAGCCATAATGCTCGGGAACTCGAAAATTCGTTAATTTCGGAATTCGTCTTCAACGAAGAAATTAACTTTCGTCCATACCTTAAGGACGGGGCCTGGAAATGAGTTTCGTACTATCAGAAATACACTGGAGTTGAAAAGCAGTTTTACCCCGATTGGTTTTTTTCCCGCGCGTTTTCTAAAAAGAGGCACGCAGCGACGCATGCCCCCTTTTTGGCGTATATCTTAAGATGCGATTGGAGCGTAGGGATGTCCCTATATTTGATAATCCTTATTTATTGGCTTACGCGAGCAGGTTTAGTCCATCTCCCAGCGAGTAATTGCGAGCAGATTTGGGGGTTTTATCCGATAAGCTATAAGACTATACGCGTTCGGAGAGACGCACGTGGTTTTTGTCTTAGCTATTACGTTTTGGCTCTCTCGTATATAGCGCACTAATTCTCCCCAACAAATACGGAATTGTAATTGGGTTTTGGTTCTATCGGAGAAACGCTCGCACGCACTCTCTTCGTCTACACCGAGGAACGATCTTACTTAGTTTCAGTCGAGCTCGATGGCATGCATCTTGACCATTTGGATCGACGAGAGGCTTTTTTTCGGACGCGCTTTTTATTCCCACGAGGTCAATCCTGACCGTCGATGGCCTTTCTTTATTTCGTTTTGTTTTTTTGCCGCTGGGTGTCTTTCTGTCTCTCATGTCCTATTTCTGCCTACGGAGACATGGCCGAGACGAAAAAACAATGACCAAAACTTGGCACCGGCTACATGATGGGAAATGGATTTTCGTCTAGCAGGAATGGTGGAAAAAGGCTGCCATTGGCGTGGATTCATCAGTCTTCTATAGTTCGTGTCTCGGAGGTGGTTAATGACGTATAGGCAGCCCAAGTTTTCCAGAAGTCATCGCCTGTCATCGATCGATGGCATTCTCGGATGTCTCCGCAGCGAATGGTCGCTGAAGAGGACTTCGCCTTTAAACGTTCCAGGGTACCCCCAGACCTGGAAAAGTCGGGGAACTTGAAAATGTCTGGAATAGTCAGGGAAGAATGACTTATTTTGAAAAAGTCAGGGAAATTCAACGTAGTCCACGTTTTCAAATTACTAATTTCTAAAATTCCCCACGTTTTCCTAGTTCAATTTTGCAAAACTTTTCTCGTTTTCCGAGGACAAAATTGCAAAATTTTCCACGTTTTCCGAGGACAAAATGGCAAAATTTTCCACGTTTTCCGAGGACAAAATTGAAAATTTTCCCACGTTTTCCGGGACAAATTTGCGAAACTTTCTACACTTTCTGAATACAAAATTGTCAACATTTCAAAAAAAATTTCATGCACATTTTTTTAAAAAAATTTTCTATATATGTTAATTTTAAAAATTGTCATTAGTTAATTTTGCGAAATATTTTCCTGTTTCGATTTCGCAAAATATGTAATGTAAATTTTGACATTATAATCATTGGTCAGGAATTTTTTTTGAAAACCTCGAGAAGTCAGGGAAGTCTGTAAGTAATATACGCGTATACGGTCGAACCTCGTTAAGACGAATTTCGAGGGACATGGAAATATGTTCGTTTAAACCGTAGTTCGTTTTTTCTTTTTTTATTAGAAGTTAGACGAAACGTATACGATTTCGATAATAAAAACTGAAGTTTCGTCGAAGTTCGGATTGAAATTCTATACCCCACGTCTACGAATGCATGGAAAGTGCTGCACCTTTTATCGGGGAAGTCCCCTCGTTATATGGTACCTTTTTTCATATTCAGAAGTTCGTTATTACGCGAATGCTCGGGAACTCGAAAATTGATTCGTTTTCATCTAAAATTGGCGATATCCAAATTTGGAATCCGTCTTAAACGAAGAAAGGAACATTACTCGTCCATACAGTAGCTGTAGGACGGGGACTGGAAACGAGTTCGTACTATCGGAAATTGGTATTATAAAGCTAGTTCTTCTTAGTGAGGTTCCACCGTGGTCGTCTTAGCTTCGTTCACGAATTAAAAGTGCGCATATTTCGATGAAATTTAGCATTCTATATTTCTCAGCGATTAAAAAACCCGCCACCGATCGACCCTCCATCTGGCGGCTCGTTCCTAATGCGAAGAAAGCGCGGATTGGCGCTCACATCTGGCGTGAAACGGATTCTCGCAGACTGGCACGTTACGATCATTGGTTCTCGTTCGTGCGTGCGCATATCAGTCGCGCTGGATAATAAATCCAGCGGAATTGTTCCGTTTATTATATAGGAAACTCGGTGCACCACCGGTGTTTTAAATAGCTAGCAGCGCCATCTATGCCCAGCGGCGGATTCAACCGGTGCCTCCTATTTCCAATGCACTTATTTACTTTCAAGCTGCGGAGTGACGTCACGACGAATGGCGTATTTGTTTATAGGAGGCGAGCATCCGTGCATGAAATATGGTTATAATGTTAGGGAGGGGAAATCCCCTAACAACGCCGGTTCCATATAGTCGTTATAAGCCTAATTGCCTATAGTAAAGTAGATGCGTATACGTTATATATCGTCATTAAACCATACTCTATTAGTCTATCCGCATAAATCCATACTGGCGAAATCGGCTCCTTCTTCTACTGTATATTGTTGCCTGCTTTTTTATTCATTTCCCCTTATGCGTTTTTTTTTTCCGCAACACGGTCTTTGCGTGCAACGGCGAAGGAGTTATAGGCGTGGTCGTGTCTGATATATGGACGTCAATACGCTGCCTCTCTCCGATGCATTTTTACTTTACGTACTGTAGGCTACTGTATACGGTTGCGTTTTTTTTCATCTTGGCGTTGTGGTCAGTTAGCGCCGTTGGTCTGCCTACCCTCTCTACAGAGTGGCTTCATAAATCGTTGGGATTTCTAAAACGCACCGGCTGTATTTGCCTCAGGTGGGATCCTATACAATTGTACGATAAAATAAGGGTACTCGCCGAACATGCAGAATTTTGCCCGCTCGTATAAAGAGCAGATTTCTGCTCCCTGTTGACGCGTGCGCAGTGTCGATTTCATAATCTGCTAGGACAAAAAGAGTCGTCATTTCGGGCATTTTTGTACCCTATAGCAGTTTTCAGCATCGAATAAACATTCGTGGTCAAACCGTATTTACTTATCCTCGACCTTTACAAGACTTTTTGACGAGAAACTAGACTTTTTTCGGAGTTTTTGTGATGTTTCGTGATCTGAAGGTAAATTATGACGTCAAAGTCGTCATTTTCAATGCCACCTCTTCAATGCTAGTCGCTCGGGCAATTCCTATCAAAATTTTAATTATGGCAAAATTCTCCACGTTTTCCAAGTACAAATTTGCACATTTTTCAACGTTTTCCTAGTGCAAATTTGCAAAATTTCTCACGTTTTTGGAGGACAAACTATAAATTTTCCACGTTATCCGAGCACAAATGTGTAAAATTATCCACTTTTTCCGAGTACAAACGTGCAGAATTATCCACGTTTTCCGAGAACAAATGTACAAAATTGTCCACTTTTTCCGAATGCAAATTTGCAAAATTCCACGTTTTCCGAGGACAAAATTGCAAAATTCCCGTCGTTTTCCGAGGACAAAATTGCAAAATTCCCGTCGTTTTCAGAGTACAAATTTTCAACATTTTGTTAATACGAAATTGTAAAATTTTCCAAAAAAATTTTTTTTAAATTGTTCTATGTTAATTGTCATTAGTAAATTTTGCGAAATATTTTCCTGCGTCGATTTTGCAAAATATGTCAATTTTTTTAAAACCTGCAAAAGTCAGGGAAGTTGAAAATAAAATTTGTGGGGGAGCCCTGCTGAAATTAATTCGCATAATGAATTAATCTCATGCAATCGTGATATGAACGCGTCAAAAATTGACGTCGCGTGTCCACAATGCCACGTGACTATAATTGGCGTCAAAATGGCTGGCGGTTGTTTTCCGTTTAGTGTTTGGTCGCAGTCGATCGCGTAGGCGACGGATGCCGGATTGACCGCTTGACCATCCGCGAATGGACAGCACGCAGTTCACTTATTAATAAAAAGATTTGATAATGCTCGTCGAGTCATTCTTCCTCTTTGAATGAAGTAAAAAGAATATTGTACTCGATGTGTACTTCTTAAGTGCTACACTCGCGTGTTCGTACTGTAACACGCACTATTTTTTATAATTAATGACTCCATTGTGAAGTATCTTTAATGGTCCGTTTTCGATGACAATTATTTTATCCGTGATGAATTTTAGACGTATTTTCTTTAATTCCCGAAATTTTGAAATGAACTTTTTTATTTTAATCTAAAACCGCGTCATGTATAGGAATCAATTTTAATATACATGTAGTTTATGCATACGTATATTTTTGATTTATTGAAAAGGATTTCTTTTGAAAACATGTCTTTTAGATTGGTAAAACATGGATTCGTAAAACGAGTTTTTTATTTCCTACAACGCATTTTTGGTTTCGTAAAACGCGTTTTTTGTTTCTTAAAACACTTTTTTTGGATTCGTAAAACACGTTTTTTTTGCATTCGTAAAACGCGTTTTCGTACAACGCGTTTTTGGTTTCTTAAAACACATTTTTTGGTTTCCTAAACCACTTTTTTTGGATTCGTAAAACGCGTTTTTGATTTCGTACAACACTTTTTTGTATTCGTAAAACGCATTTATGGGTTCGTAAAACACATTTTTGGATTCGTAAAACCCCGTTTTCGAGCCAATTTCACGTTGCTCTTTCATTAAAGGGGGACATGACTGTTCGCTTTTAAGAGAGTGCGGAAATGCACGTTTCTCCGAGCGCTTTTCGTTTCCTCTTTTGTGTTTCTGTTTTCTCCATGCTAGCTCCCTCAGACAGTGCACTCGCACTCAGTTACTACACTGTATACGAAGTATAGGCGTACTGGTTGCGTGGCGTGGCCGCGTGTGCGTGTTTCCTGGCTGTATAGCGCCTTGGAAAAAGGCCAAAAGTTGCTGACCAGCAGCCGAGCCACGCTAAGCTATACAGAACCTACTTCCACTCCGTGCCACGCGTCTAATTATTGCCAGTTTTTGCCACGGTGCTCCGCGCTAACCGTCAAAGGCGACTGACTGACCACTGGTCGCGACACTTCTAGCTGCTGCTCTTTCCCGCGAGCACCGTCCGCGAAACCTCCGAGGTAAGACCGTTTCTTTTTTAACCTCACCGAGTGTTGGCCGGACGAGGACTATGTGCGTCACTTCCGTTTTAAAACGTGTTTCAAACCGTTTCGTATAAAGCGCGCTCCGCTCGAGGATGAATATTGGCGAAAGCGCGATGTCCGATGGGGGGTGCTGGAAAACGGTGCGACGCGAGGCCAGTCCATTGTCTTTCAAATAAATGGACAGGGGGCAGTGGAAAGAGAGGTTCGGCACTTTACGAAAGGGGCCGTTCAAAAAGGACGTCCGCAAAATTTGCCCAAAATTGGACTCCTCCCTAACCACCTGTTCGCATTGTGTCCGGTCATCCAGGACCCCCTTCCCCCATTCGGACGTCCGAAACTTTAAAAAAAAAATTGTATTCGGAAAATTGCGAGTGTTTCGCAAATTTGTATGCTCGGAAAACGTAAATTTTGTATACTCTGAAAAGGTTGAGAATTTTGCCAATTCGTTCTCAGTATCTGTTGGAAATTTCACAAATTTCTCCTCGCAAACTGTTGAGAATTTTACGAATCTGTACTCGAAAACAGTTGAAAATGTTGAAGGTTTGTACTCGGGGGAAACGTGGGAATATTACAAATTTGTCCTCGGGAAAACTTGAAATTTTTTTGTAAAGATGGCCTCAGAAAAGGTTGAAAATATAGTTCATGCTCGAGAAAAATGAAAATTTTGCAAATTTGTGCACTGGGAAAATTTAAAATTTCGCGAATGGACCCTGAGCTTTTAAGTTCTCTGACTTTTCCTGGTTTTCCAGGACTGGAGGTACCCATGCAGTTTACGGACTTTCGCAATTTATAACCCATCTGTGCGATATTGCGCTCAATTTCCCTTTTACTTTGGGAAGTGATTTTTATTTGGCAATTTGGACGTCCCTCCCTCCCTCCCCCTGTCCACATTGTGTCAGTGACTCAACCTATCGCCCCCTATCCTCTACATGAGGACGTCCTTTTTGAATGGCTCTAAAGGAGTACGTGTATTATTACTCTTCGAACGCGTGGTTCGGTGGTCAGTGCGTGTGTGGCCGGCGCTCGGGTTGACCACCGTCGAATCTTTCTCACCGGTGAATCCGATCTGTATCCACAAACATTCATCTACAGTGAAAGTCGCTTAATCCGATCAGCCATTTTATTCGATCAAGACCTTCGGAATTGATTTTTTCCTATACTGCCCTGTGTTAAAAAAAAGCCGCTTAATTCGATGAAATTGCCACGTGTTTATACATAACGCGAACGCGCGAAACAAGTTGAGCAGCTTTCGTACAAATACGAACACATCTGGACAGGGCGCATGCGTGCGCATCTAAGGATCTAATACAATGCATCAGTGGCTGTACTCAGGTGGATTTCACCGAGTTATTCAGAAAATGAAATTTCAGCCGTTGCAGCGAGCAGGCATCATCGAACACTAAAAAAGTTTAAAAAAGTTTAAAACGATTATCATTTTAAAAATATGTAAACACGGAACAAATTATTCGGATAAGGTCAATGTTTAGCGTGCTTTCTGACATTCATCTCTTATTTCGATCAAAATCCCTGTAACCTTAGGTGATCGAATTAAGCGACTTTCACCGTATAACCATTATGAATTTATCGATTTCAGACTTTCTCGCTGTTAATTCGTTCAGATCTTTCGGTTATGATTCTATAGTCCATCGTGTGTATTATCTCGACATTTGTTTTAGTTAAAGGATTTCATTTTGGTTCAACATCATTGCAATTTATTTTTACATTTTCCTATGTTAATTTTCAAAATTGTCATTAGATAAGTTTAAAAAAATTTTCCTGCGTCGATTTTGCAAAATATGTCCATTTTTGATATTGTCATTGGTCAGGGAATGTTTTTTAAAACCTGGAAAAGTCAGGGAAGTTGAAAATGAAATTTCTGGGGTGATCCCTGTAACGTAACAAGGGTGGTGGCCACAGGTCCGGGAGGTCAGGGGAAAAAATAGCGGTCAGGGAAATTTGTGAGTAAGAGAAATTTTCTCAAATAAAAGCAAAATGCTATCCCTGTACTCAGTCTGCTAGCAGCTCCATCCCCAATCCTCTTCAATCCACCCTAGAATAGCTAAACTTGTTACAAAATGTAGTGTTTTGGCAAGCTTTTCATTGCAATTGTTATTTTATTTTTCATTATGACAAAAAAATTGATATGAATTAACGAGTAAGTTTTAGGGAGGGAATTTTGGGATTTTAGTCAGGGAAATTGAAAATGAAAATTTTGTTGCTACCCTGATAACGCGAATGCTCTGGAACTCGGAAATTCATTCGTTTTAACCGAAAATGTTTAATATCCGAAAACGGATATAGGACGGGAAGCCGGGAACTTTATAATGCATGGGTTTTTACCGAAAATATCACTTTTTCAAACTTGGAGTTTAAAATAAAAGATACGCTCTTTAATCACGCGAGTATACGCTTCCCCCTTCCATCCCATCTTTGGCGTTAATATTGACCTATATACATGATGGTTACCGCTGTTTTAATGTTGAATTCGGAGCTCCCGGAGTGGATTTTGGCGAGGGGGTTTTCCACTCGGGATCGATTCTCTCGTTTGTCTTTCGATGGGATGGGTATATTTTCATCGTCGTTTAATTTCTTCCGATATCAAGTATAATGTATACTTATCGAATTAAAGTAGACCACCCAGGCCCGTTGTTTGCGAGGAGGGCCTTGTTGGGCTCCGCGCCTTAATTTAGTGTTTTCTCTTAGCAAACAACGTACTCCGGCGTGCTTTTTGAACGGCCAAAAGTGAACAACGCTCCAAGTCCCCGTTGCATTGGTACGGTTACTAAAATAGGGATGGTCGTTTCGGACGATAATTATAGACTTCCTTACAAATTGGTAATTGATTCGTCCATCGGTCCGCGAGCGCGCCTCTATTATTTAGCGTGGCGTCCATTCACACGAGCGCCTTCGCGTGCTGGGGGGTCTTACGAATACTAATTTATTAAAACGTCGTCCTGAGACTATAAACAAAAATAGCGAAACTTTAGGACTCGGGGACGACCTTTCGCCTTTTGTTTCCCTTCGGGAAAAATATATCGGAACAATTGATCGACTCGACCCATTGTCAACGCGCTTTTTATCCACAAAAAAAATATACGTTATACGGTATATCGAGTAACTTTTGGCCACGATTTCGTTCTGAATTTAATATTCCGTTTGGTTGTTTTGCCGTAAAATCCAACCCCCTCTTCCTTAGTCGATACCCCCGATGGTAACAAAATTATAGCGAAAGTTATGCCGTAAAATGTACTTTTGTCCCGAGTATATCCGCCACGGCATGAGGTGGCGCTGCTGGCGATGCTAATTATTCGAGTCACAGTGGTCAATATCATTCAGATACTCGCAGGGTAGCGCAATAGTGACCTGGAAAAGTCAGGGAGCTTGAAAATGTCTGGAACGAAGTCATGTTGTCGCGATCAAAAATTAATGATTCTACGTTCGATAGCTCAGGGCCCAGTTTCCGAGTAAAAATTTTGCGAAATTTTCCACGTTTTCAGAGTATAAATTTGCACAATTTTCCACGTTTTCCTAAAATAAATTTGCTCAATTTTCCACGTTTTCCGAGTATAAATTTGCAGTTTCCCACGTTTTCCGAGTATAAATTTGCACAATTTTCCACGTTTTCCGAGTATAAATATGCACATCTTTCCACGTTTTCCGAGTACCAATTTGAAAAATTTCACACGATTTTCGAGGACAAATTTTGAAATATTCAAAATTTTTCATGCAAATTTTTTAGCAATTTTTAATTTTTAAATTTATTAAATTTTTTAACAATTTTTAATTTTTATAATTTTTTCTCGTGTCGATTTTTCAAAATATTTCAATTTTTGACATTGTCATTGGTCGGGGAAATTTTTTTTTTGAAAACCTGGAAAAGTCGGGGAAGTTGAAAATGAAATTTCTATAGGGGGAACTCATGTGTTCATAATTATTTGCTACATTTGCGCACTTTTCGTCGAGGGATTTGCGTCCCGCACGCACGGTGCGTTCGTGTTTCGTTCTAAGACGTTAGTTCGTTCTGTCAGCCTTTTGGGTAATTACCGTTAGTGTAGATGCTCCCCGCGCACTAATGGCCCACTAATGATAGTGTAGCGCTCTTTGCCTATTCCCGACAAAAATCCGATCGCTTTTTGCGCTCTTTTCCATTCGTTCGTGTGTCCGTACATGTTGTATGTAGTCCAAGAAAGCCATATATACACGTACGGTATTATAGTTCTCTTTCACATTTACGTGACAGCAAAATTGGATATTGAAAATCCCTCCAATTTATGCTTTTAATTTCGATGTACCAAAAAAGGTAGTTTAAAGGCGCAGCCAGAGTCAATTGTGGAGTGATTAAAACGATTATATACCTAAATGAGGCCTATTCAGTGACGTCAATTAAGGAATCGCGGCCTTTCATTTTGAAATTATTATAAGTTTAGAATATGATCGTCACGGTTAGGAAAAGTTGTCCTTCCTCGCTAAAATGACGCTCTATTTAAGCTGCTCTTTTGTACATTTATTTGGTCTATACAGTTTATGTTGAAATACACCTTCTATGCGCTATACCCACGGGGTACCCCCAGACCTGGAAAACCTGGAACAGGCAGGGAACTTGAAAATGTCTAGAGAAATCAAGGTAAAATGGCTTATTTTGAAAAAGTCAGAGATCCAAAATTATTGCTTCTATATACATATATACATGGTTGTTAGCTCAGGGCTCATTTTTCGAGTAGAAATTTGCAAAATATGTACACATTTTCCGAGTACAAAATTGAAAATTTTTCACGTTTTCCGAGGACAAATTTGCAAAATTCTGCACGTTTTCCTAGTATATATATTTGCAAAACTTTCCACGTTTTCCGAGTACAATTTGGCAAAATTTTGCACGTTTTCAAGTAAAATTTCCAAAATTTTGCATGTTTTTCGAGTACAATTTTGCAAAATTTGCACGATTTTATTCGATTTTTTTCTGAATACAAAATTGTCATTAGTAAATTTTTCAAAATATTTTCCTTTGCCGATTTTACAAAATGTCAATTTTTGACATCGTCATTGATCAGGGATTTTTTACTTAAACCTGGAAAAGTCATATCACGGTTTAAAATGTTTCAACCACTTTTGAACGATATAAGATTCCACTCCTACTAAGCGCGAGAATCCGCGCATCCTTCGCTTAATTCCAAATAAGCCACCAGGGGGAAGAATGTTCAGTGGCGGATGCGGATCGTGATGAAAACAGTCCTCCGGTGTACATTTCTGCATCTCTAAACAGTGGCGCCATCTGCCGGCGTGTCTGTAATGGTAAACTTTCAAGATTACTTTTTTCCCCCCAATTTGACATTTTGAAATTGTATTTTTTATAAAATGCATTCGACATTGATGTTTCGAATATTTTAATTTTCACCTTTTCTTTTAAAAACGAATTTTGAAACAATTTAACCGAAGCTGAACATTTTTTTTTTAATATACGGAAAAAAAATGAAACTACTTGGGTGAAAGTAAATTTCGTCAGCTTTTTATATTTATCGCCGCAATATAATAGCATCCCGAACGATAATCGAATAACCCACATTCGAAATTAATGGATTATTTGAACTTAAAACTGAGCCCATCAATTTCTCGACACCCACCTGTAGCATTCACCCCTGCATGCAGCAATGGGTCGTAAGGCGATATATCGCGGTGCGTGGGGGGAGGATGTCAGTTTTTGGGGGTGGATCAGCAATGGGCCACGCGAGGGCTGGAGATGTTGGGTTCCCATGAGGATTTTTGGAACGAAAATGTGACTTTCGATTTTTTGGGAGTTGGGGGGGAATTCGGAGCAGACTCTTTAACGGAATTCTTGGAATCGACTAAGAAAAATCGAGATTTTTTTATTACTTTTGTTGGTGTGGGGGGGGGAGGGGGATACAAAATGGAGAACGAGGGTGAGGGAAGAAGTATTTTTTTATCTTCAATATAGAGTCATTGGCTTAAGGACAGTCTGGCCTTTCTTCGGATCCACTTTTGTCACGGCTTTTTTGACCAACCCTCTTAAGCATTTTTGTGTTTTACACCCGAGTGTGGATACGCGATTTGACCATTTTTTTGTATGATGGATGATCTCGGTCGTTACATTTCCAAAGAAAGAGAAAAATAAAAAATGCCCGAGGTTTTCACTTTTTTTTTTAAGGCATTTCATTCATTCTTTTCTCATTCTTCTATTTTCTTTTTCTACGGGGATTTTTTGGGAAGAAAAAGCGGGTTTCGGACGATGTTTCGGACCCTACTTTACCGGCCGATGGAGACACGGGCCGAGGGAGGGAGCTAGAAGAGGTCGTGAACTCCTAAAAAACGAACTGAATTGTAAAGGTCTAGACAGACGGGGTGTGTCCCCCCCCCCCTCCTCACTTGCCCTAGGTTTACGGCCACCAGCACCACGTGTGCGTGCCCAGGAATTCGACGAAAAGCGTTTTTTTCTACCCCCATTCGCAGTTGACGACCCCTGACCTCTCCTTCGCTATATGCCGAATTCACTTTAAAAAAAAAGCCGATGGGTGTGGCGCTGTCTTTTACGACGCATCGCTACTGCTAGTCCGCTATCGTGGTTGGGATCCCGCGCATGTCGGTTGTGATTTTAGAAAACGGAAGTGGATCACGTGACGGGGTTGTTGGCCCACGCGAGGTCGTCATTTACGCCTTTATTTGGCGTTTTGTTAATTTTATTGAAAACTTAATTATACGGGCTGCGTGAAAACGGGCAATTTACGAGCCGTTTATACTCTTTCGTCACATTTTTATTGCGAAGGGAAAATTTTGCGCATGCGCGGGGCTTACATGCTCGAACACTTTGAGATTGTGCGAGGGGTACTCGCACGAAGCTACCTGCCCGAATGTGGGTCGTTGATTTGTTTTTAAAATGGCGATTGGTCGAGGTTAAGATTAATTTATCCAAATTTTTCTTCTCTATATATATTCTTCTTTTAGAAAGCCAAATACAGCGGAAGTCTGTTAATTCGATCACGCTTAATTCGGTCAGCCATTTTATTCCATCAGAACGGTTCCCACGTTGCCTTGTGTAAACAAAGTCGCTTAATTTGGTCATCTCATCCAGGGTACCCCCAGACCTGGAAAGCTTGGAAAAGTCAGGGAACTTGAAAATGTCTGGAGAAGTCAGGGAAGAATGGCTTATTTTGAAAAAGTCAGGGAAATTCAACGTAGTCACGTTGTTGCATTCCAAAATTATTGCCTGCTTCTATCGTTAGCTCAGGGCCCATTTTCCGCGACAAATTTGCAAAATTCTCCACGTTTTCAGAGTACAAATTTGCAAAATTCTCCACGTTTTCCGAGAACAAATTTGCAAAATTCTCCACGTTTTCCGAGTACAAATTTGCAAAATTCTCCACGTTTTCCGATTTCAAATTTGCCAAAATTCTCTACGTTTTCCGATTTCAAATTTGCCAAAATTCTCTACGTTTTCCGAGTACAAATTTGCCAAAATTTTCCACTTTTTCCGAGTACAAATTTGCAAAAATTCTCCACGTTTTCCGAGTACAAATTTGCAAAATTCTCCACGTTTTCAGTGTACAGATTTGAAAATTTGTCTGCATTTTCCGAATTCAAATATGTCAAATTTTTCAAAAAATAGGATGCTAATTTGGCGACATTTTTCTTCGTTGATTTTGAAAAAATTTCAAAATTGTCATTAGTGAATTTTGCGAAGTATCGAATATTGTCCCGTGTCGATTTTTAAAAATTGTGGATAACATTGGCCTATGTCAATTGTGACATTGTCGTTGTTAAGGGAAATCTGTCCCACAAACCTGTAAAAGTTAGGGAAGTTGATAATGAAATTTCTGTCACTCCGGTTTTATTGAAGATAACGGGTATATAGAAATGTAATTGTTCCCATTGCAAAAGAATGTAAAGCTATATTTTTAAAATTTTCAAACTGTCTCTCCCAACAGACGAAACTATGTGCAAGGTTAAAAATTATTGAAAATTAATAGAAATGTAAGTATGTTAATCTTTATTCACGTATAGATTTCTCTTCTATTCGGAAACTTACTTCAATTTACAGATTAATTTGAGTACACTTTTAATAACCGGGAAAAACAACTTGACAGTTTGAATGACTTTTTTTTTTTTAAAAAAAACTAAGAACTGATGTACACGCAATAATTTCTACGAGGGGTGTTCATTAAGTTTCTTGCAATCATTTAACACAAAATGGCTGTATGGACTTTAAAAGAATTTTGGTAGAGAAATCCACGTAAACGTAATCAATTATTCAAAAAAAGGAAAAATTTCCCATTTGTTTGATCCGAGCCACTCAACGTCCACTTCTTTCACCATCTTTCGCACTTTCAACGTCCATTTTTCAACTGACCAATCCACTCCTAGACCAAACGTTCGGACATTACTAGAAACCTTAAACACGTCACGCATTTCTTCTCTTGAAATGCCTTCAAAAGTTTTCAAAAAAAATGCTGCTGAGCCACTATCTCCTCAGACTCCATCTTTGCGCACCAATTTTAAGCACTGCAATTTCTGAAACTTATCATTTAATGTGGAAATATGTTCGGGAATGATGGAAGAAGTTTTCCAACACATTTAATTAAAATTCATTCACTTAATGAACAAAAAAACCTTCATTGAACATTATTGCTTCCTTACAATATCTATCTCAATTAAAAAATATATTTCTTGTATCTACATTTAAAACCAAGAATACGTTTAAAATATTCCGATGGAATTCGAGGTAGAAGACCCCTTTCAAAAATGTAATTTCATATTTCAGGGTACCCGCAGACCTGGAAAACCTGGTAAAGTCAGGAAAAATTTCTTATTTCAAAAAGTTAGGGAAATTCAACGTTATCATTTTGTTGCGATCCAAAATTAATGCTTCAACACGGCTAGCTCAGGGCCCATTTTCCGAGTACAAATTGCGAAATTTTCCACGTTTTCCGAGTACAAATTTGCGAAATTTTTCACGTTTTCCGAGGACAAAATTGAAAATCTTCCCACGTTCTCCAAGTCACAAAGTTTCAACATTTTCCGATATTTTGCCAAATTAACTAATGACATTTTTGGAAATTAGTTAATTTTGCAAAATATGTCTATTTTTAACATTGTCATTGATGGCTGGGGGAACCCTGTATTTCTTTAAGAGGTTTTTTTTCTTAACGTGTACGAGTGAGGTGACATTTGAATAAGTTCCTAGTTTTTCCGGTTTAGTTTAAGCACTTCCCCTTGGGTTCGCGGACTTCTCGGGAAGAATGTCCGAGCAAGCGGACAAATGCGAGACTTACTCCGCTCAAATCTTAAACGGTACTATCTCATCCTAAGGTCGACGAGAATACTAATGCTCGATTTGTGTTTCAGGACTCGTTCATCCAGAGATTCGTCTGTCGATGACTCGTCAGAGGACAGATTGAAGGGCTGTTCCTCTGTCGCCGGTGACGCCAAACAGGTCTCGGGTGTTACGACTCGCCATCACACGCGCCGATGTGACGCGGCACTCGACAACGGCAGGAATGTCGGGCTGGAGTTCCCGATGGGAAGACGTAGACGAAAATTTCCAAAAATAAACGACCCTCCAGATGCCCCGTTGAAGCTCGCCGGAGAGCATCTCGAGGCCGCGAAGATCAAGCATCGGGAAAGGCAACTCCCACCGGTCGAAAAACCACACACCAGAAACGGCGACCGGAAAAAGTCCACGGTAAAGCCGGATGTCATCGTTCGAAGGAAGTCCTTCGGACAGAGACACAGGAGACGCAGCTCCGTCGGCAAGGATGACAACACCCAGTTGGAATCGTGCGGGGTGAAGTTGGAACGCTTGCCTTTAGTAGTTTCAGATTCCTCCGAAAAAAACGATCGGTGCGACCAAAAGACGAGAAGAGACGAGAACTCTTCGCTGGAGGAGTTAAACCTCGATGGAACGGAGCTGGGTGAGAAAGATGTTTCAGATACGAGCGCGGAGCGACCCGCTTCTGCCGACGGCACATCCAATTGTACCGATGGGCGGAAGACAAACAGTCATCCGGGACAGGCGCTGAAGCTGGGCAGAAGAAGCGATGGAGGTGTTCTTCAAGAGCGGAAAAGGGTAAGGTCTGGCGAGGATGCGGATGATGCGCTGGAACTGGACTGCCACGATGTGCGCGAGTGCGAAATGGAGGAAAGTGCGCCCGGTAAGAATCATAACAGCGATGCGCAGTCATCGAGTGGGACTCTGAGCAACGATGGAAATAGCAGAGATTCGGCCGAGCAAGAAAATAGGTCCAAGGAATGCTTGTCTTTGGCCCACGAGGCAGACAGCGACGATGGCAGCGTCGCTACTACGGACAGTCGATCATCCGCTGGAAGACAGGCAAGGAAAAGCGACCAAGGACCTTCCCCCCGTTCCGGTATTGATTTCAGGGTTGGTGGGCGCCTCGAAGCGAGGGATTATCTGAATATGTGGTTAGTGCTGGAGTTGGTTGTTTTTGTTTATGACGTAAGTTCTTGAAGAGACTCTGAAATTTTGACTAATGATTTAAAATAGGACCAATAAATAAAATTTCTTTATGTTTAAATTAAAGTCTTTCTCCTAAATTCAGTATTTTTTGTACTCGGTTATTCACAATCATGTTCCTATTTTGGTGATGGATACATTTTTAGTATTTCTCTAAAATCTCAATGATTTTTATTATACATATTTCTGATGTTTTAGCACTTTTTTTGCGATATTTTATACGAAGGGTGTTAGTTAAGTTTTTGCAATAATGTTTAAAAAATGACGGCTTTATGAATTTTAAAGAAATTTGTAAGAAATTCTTCCATCATTCCTGAACATATTTCAACATTAAACAGATATTTCTTTCAAAAATGACACGTGCTCAGGGTTCCCCCAGACCTGGAAAAGTCAGGGAACTGGAAAATGGCTGGAGAAGTCAGGAGTTCCCAGTACAAGTTTGAAAAATTTTCCACGGTTTCAGAGTACAAATTTTCAAAACTTTCTACATTTTCCGAATACAAAGTTGTCATATTTTTAAAAATTTATTCATGCAAATTTGTTTTTGATAGTGAGAGAGTTAGACCTTGAGTGGTTTGAACAAATGCCGTGGCTTAAACGTATTTTGAGCAAGGCGTACACTATATCACATTTCATTAATTAAAATCCATACCTCCGTTTTTTACAACAAAAAAAAAGATAGCGAAAACTTAACGAACACCCACCCATCGTATAATTTTTTTTACTTCAGCTTACTAAATTGCACATGTTTCTGATATTTTAACACTTATTGTTTTTGCCATATTTTATATTTGTGTCACGGCACTATCGTAATAGAGATCGTTAGTCTTGATTTGCAAATTTTTCTTCCAGGTACCCATCTCGGATAATCGACGTGGACTGGGAAGAGAAGGAAGTCTTGATTCACTTCGAACGCTGGAATTCCAGGTTTGACGAATGGGTGTCCATGGATAGCCCTCGGCTCAGAGCCATTACGCGCACCTCCACTCGGAAAGAGAAGAAGGAAAGCCCATTTCCGGTAGCAAATGTTGGTTGGGCGGATCTTATGCGGCCTTACAATACCTATCGTGGCATTGTTAAGTCCCTAAAAAATGTAATTGACAAACATCAGTTTCAGCCGTTTGATTTGCTTAAGATGTAGTCTCGCTGGACATGAAACCTCTTTGCACCGTCTTGTCTGGCCTGAATAGGAGTCTGTTTTAATTTTACGAACCGATACCGCGTCATGCAAGCCCAATTTACACCTCCCGTTCCCTTTTTTCTTTCACGCAGGAATACAAAGTCGGGGAAGTTATTCTGGCCAAGTGGACGGATTGCAAAATGTACCCCGCCAAAATTGTCAAAATCAGTTCGGATCGTAAGTAAACTACGGCCTCTGAATAAATGACTCTTAGCGCTCGAGGACTGGATCTTCGAATGAATTTTTTCACTCGTATCCTTTGCGGAATATTTAGAACAGGGTTCCCCCTGACCTGGAAAACCTGGAAACTTGAAAATGTCAGGAGAAATATTTTTACATTTTCCCAGTACAAACTTGCAAAATGTGCAACAATTTCTGAGGACAAATTTACAAAATTTTCCACGTTTTCAGAGTACAAATTATCAAAACTTTTCCAGGTTTTCCGAGGACATAATTGCAAAATTTTTCGACGTTTTCCCAGTAGAAATTTGCAATAATTGTCCACGTTTTCTGAGGACAAAATGGCAAAATTTTCCACGTGTTTCGAGGATAAAATTGCAAAATTTTCAGGTTTTTCTAGGACAAAATTGCAAAATTTTCAAGGTTTTCGAGGACAAAATTGCAAAGTTTTCACGTTTTTCGAAGACAAAGTTGTAAAATTTGCATTTTTTTCGAGGACAAAATTGGCAAATTTCTCCACGTTTCCCAAGTACAAATTTGCAAAACTTTATACATCTTCCGAATCCAAAGTGATGAAATTATCAATTTTTATTTATGCAAATTTATTTTTGAATTTTTGTAATTTTTCGATTTTGGAAAATGTTAATTTTTGACATTATCATTGGTCAGGGAAATTTATGTAAAACCTTGAAAAGTCAGTGAAGTTAAAAATGTAATTTCTGGGGGAACCCTGGAGAACTGGCTCAAAAATTTAACTTGTTCCTGGAATCTATAAAAATGGATAGAACATGTTTGGAAGTTACGTTACAAGTAATTCCCATCCACTGGACAACACGTGAAGAAGAATTGAAGATCTGGTCCAAGAACCGTGGCTTATTTGATTTTCTTAACCTGGAGAATTTCTGCTTTTTCAGTATCGTACAATGTTTTGTTTTACGATGGATTCGAAAGAATCGTACAGTACATCAACATCAAGAAACTTCCATCAGACTTTTCTGGGGATCTGGTAAGTTTCAATTTTTTCAGGATGTCACGTTTTGTCGAGTTTGTTTGTATAATTTCGTAATTTGGTTGGATTCTGTCATTGTCAGTTCCGTAATTTGAAGTTTTATGAAGCTTTTATCAGGGTTCCCTGAAAAATCAGAATTTAGAACCCTGATAAAGCTTTGAGGAACCGTGGAACTTGAAAACTTCTGGAAAAGTCAGGGAAGAATGAATTATTTTTGAAAAAGTTAGGGAAATTATTCAACGTATTGATGTTGACAAAATGTAAAATTAATGCTACTACGTGGTTCACTCGGGACCCATTTGCAAACTTATTAAAAAAAAGTTTAAATTTTCAACAATTTTTGAGGACGAATTTGCTAAATTTTCAAGTTTCCTTAGACAAACTTGCCAAATTGGACGGTTTCCGAAGAAAACTTGCGTAATTTGACGGTTTCCGAAGATAAGCTTGCGAAATTTGACGGTTTCCAAAGACAGGCTTGCGAAATTGACGGTTTCCAAAGACAGGCTTGCAAAATTGACAGTATCCAAAGACAGGCTCGCGAAATTGACGGTTTTCAAAGACAGGCTTGCGAAATTGACGGTTTCCAAAGACAGACTTGGGAAATTTGACGGCTCCAAAGACAGACTTGCGAAATTTGACGGTTTCCTAAGGCAAAGTTGCGGGTTTTGCCTCGTTTTCCAAGCAAAATTTTTGTAACATTTCATTTTGAACAGTTTCCGAGGGAAATTTTCAAAAGATTCAGAGAACAAATCTCCTCAAAATTTTACTAATTTTACAAAATTAAGAAATTTACAACCTTTTCAGGGTAAAATTTTTCAAAAAATTCAACATTTTACAAATATCAAATAGGTAAAACTTTCACAAACGTTGCGTGCTAGTTTCGTAAAATATCGATACGAAACACAATTTGCAAAATGGCGAATAATATCGGCTCGTGTTAATTTTGTCGTTGGTCGGGAAAATTTGTTTACAAACCTGGAAAAGTCAGGGAAGTTGAATATAAAATTTCTGGGAAATCCTCATTATTAAAGCGGAGTTTATTGGTTTTCACTTTTAATTTTTTGTTCATTGATTTCGTAGAGTTTTAAAGACTCCCCACCTAAATCGGATATGAAGAGAAAACGAAGCACGTCCGGCTCCAAGAAAGAGGATGAGCCTGTAAAAGATGAAGAAAAAGAAAAAACCAAACCCCAAACTTTAAGTACGTTGGATGCATCTTCGTTGTTTTTTGGTGTTTTAGTCAGATAAGAAATTGACACGTTGCACGATGATAAAAACCTTTTATTTAATGACAGAAAATAAAGCAGAACTTGCCAAAGGGTCTCTCGACAAAGACAGTCCTTCGGGGGAGAAGCAGAAAGTGAAGTCTACGGGCTCGCCGACTTTAAGCGCTAATCACAAGGGAAATGGTACGACCTTTCCGAGCAAGCGTAGGAAACTTCTGGTTGGTGGAATATTTCAAGCTAAGCGACACCAGTTAGCGGTGAAAATTGGGGGTAATCTTTCCAAGACCGGTCAGGGTAAAACACCAGAGAAAACGAAGGTTAATATGTTATTCATAATTTGATATTTCCGTAGTACGAGTGTTTAAAATAATCGAAATTAAGCTCGGTTTCGTACCGTTTAAATAGTGTTTTTTCCTATATTTCGTATAGTACATTTAAGTTAAATTTAGTTTCATTTAGTAGAACTAATAATTGTTTAATTTTATATTATTGAATGTTGTCTGAGTGTTTGCTCCCTTATTTAATCTTAAAAAGTTATTTCCAATGTATGTATCGGTGTGGGTTAATTCCATTCGACAATATCTTAATTAATATTGGCGTTGATCAGTACGTTTGAATTATAGAGCGATTTAAAAGCATCTAGAAGCGCTAAAAAATCCGAAGAGTCTCCTACGGACAAGATGACGATTGAAAAAGGTAATTGGATATGATTTTAGAACAATCTTGCATAGGTCATGGGCCCCCAGATTTATTTGATTTTTGGCCGAGGTACCTGTGAACTTAATTCGAATGACATTTGAAGAAAATTAAAATTGGTGCAGATATGTGCGAGTGAAATAAATTTTTGCCATTTATTTTCAGATACTTTAGCAGTTTTATCCGCAACATCAAATTTGGCAGAACCAAACTTTTCTAAACCTAATGACGTCTTAGCTGCTAATTTTGGTAAGGACATTTTCAAGCGTATCAACATATTGCAAGGGGTTTTTTCTCGTAAAAATACTGAATACCTTAGTAAAAATCAGAGTCCCAACATGTGTACACAAGATTTCTTTCAATTTAAAAAATATGAAAGCTAGCAAAAATATAATTCAGTAAAAACCTGTTAATTGGATCATGCTTAGTTTGGTCAGCTATTTTATTCGATCAAATCATTCAGAACGGATTTTTTCCTATGCTATCATTTATGGAAGTTGTTGCTTAATCGGGTCGTCTTATCGCACATAATTCGATCATATTTTCCACGTGTCTACGTAACGCAAACAAGTTTGAATGTGTTTCGTACCAGCCCGGACACGTTTTCAACCAGGCGCATGCTTGCTCATAAGTGTCTAATGCATCAGCGACTGTACTCGCGTGGATTTCGCCACCTATTTTAGAAAATTGAATTGCAGCCGTTGCAGTAAACAGGCAAACATCAAAGACTAATTACTTTTTTTATATATATAAATATAATTTTAAAAATGTTAATTGGTTTAACGGGACCACCAGAAATGATGGCGCGTACTGCGAGTTGTAATTGGTTTAGTCTTTACGGCATCATGGGGTGGGGGGAGTCCAATTTTGGTCAAATTTTGTGGACGTCTTTTTTGAATGGCCCCTTGTTAATTTTGAAACTTTTCTGCGTTTAATATTTTGAAATACAGTCGGAGTTATTAATAATATTTCAATTGGTTTCTCACTTGCAGCTCCTTGCAAAGCTTTCGTTATCGAGGAGGATCACAATCATTTCAAGTGTCTCATTGAAGGGTGCGGCAAGGCGTTCCGAAAAGATGCCCTTTTAGCGTCGCATATGAAACATTATCATACGGTTAAAAGGAAGCCGAATGTGGAGAAACCTGCAGAAACGAAGCATGAGCCGATTGAAAACATCGCTCCTCTGGACTCCCCACCTGCTGGTCAAGTCGCGCAACAAACGAGGAATGAAGTGAATTTGGAAAGAAAATTGATAACCGAAAAACGACGGCAGCGCTTGTTGCAAAAAAAACTTGACAAACAGCATAACCAAGCTGCGGCGGCAGTGGCGGCTCAACAGCTACAGCAGCAGCAGCAACAACTGCAGCAGCAGCACCAATCTGTTGCAAAACAATCCAAAAAACCTCAAGGATCGTCCGAAATCAAAGAGGAGAACATTGACAACACTCTCGCCATCAAAATACCGGTAAAATCAGAAAGGCCAAAGGCAAGAAAAAGGAAATATTTCCTTACTCATCGGGGAGTTGTTGCCAAGCTAAAGAGACGAAGATCGGAGGGGGAGGAGAAGGTCAAGAATTCGTGTAGCGAATTGAGTCGGCAAAATCTGAGTAGGTGCACTGCCTTTAAGGACGTTAGAAATTGATTTCGTGTTTAACGTCCACGCCCGCCTGATGGTCGATCCCCGTCCCGACAAAAAAGATTAATAAAAGTCCGCCCGCTCGGTTCTCCCAAAAATAGTCCCGCGCATGCGTAGAAAGCATCGTTCGCGCGTGGTGTGTGAAGCTTGGAGTGAGAATCACGATCTGACAAAGTTGAGGGATCATCAACTTAAAATCTAAAAGATATTGCGGTCAACATCAGGTTACTTTGACAGAAGCTTTACGAATCGTATTTGGGCATTCATAAAGTCTCACATTAAAAATCTACCCTCATTGGTTTTAAAAATTACGAGGTTATCGGTGTTTTTAAATCAACGAATACATCGTACATTCTTTTTACACGAGTGATTTCACTACGCGTTGAGCTTCTGCCCGGGTACCCCTGTTATCACGTTCCTCGTTTATACGTACAGTCGAGTCGCGGTTTTAAAGACAGATAGGGAGCCCAGATGGTTCTTAAATTGGGAGTGTATTGGTAACGAAAAATGCAATTTGCGCTCACCTTTATAATATTATATTTGAGTTTCCAAAAATATTTCTAACAACAACAACCATTTTCCAACCCATTTGGGGAAATTCTCCGTTCCCTAACACGTTCCCTTCCTCCCCGCTGTTGAACTATTTTTAGGACGTTAAACAAGGAAATTTCCAATGGATTAATATGCATTTTTGACAGTCTTCGGTAAAGTATAATAACACTCATTTCTTTTTTTTGAAGATGCTGATGGTGCGGAATCGGAAATAAATCCTCGTTTAGAGCCGATAAGCAGTAAAATGTTTTTGAAGCTGAAACGTAAGCAACGTTTTGACCCTATTTTATCTAGTGATGAAAGTGAGAAAAGCACCACCACATCCACTTGCGATAGTACAGAAAGTGAGGAATTTTCTATTCACAGAATAATTACGCTTAAGAATTTGCCTCAGCTTGAAAAATTCGATTTAATTTTCCTATTATTTCACTCCACCGACAGTCTTTTGTTAAATCTGCGATGTCATTTTGACTTTACATTTTTTCCGCGTTTTAAGATGATCACTGACTGCATTGCATCACTTTTGAAGTATTGTTAATAATGCCGAAAAATGCTTTTCCTATTTAAAAAACACATCTTATAAATTCTTTTAATAGGATTTTTTTTCATTCTCTTTGGATCGTCTAATGGGGTTCTTATAGTATAATTTATCATAATTGGTCTCTGATTATCAGCGTACAAGATTTTGTGAAATATCCCCAATGATATTGGGGGCAAGATAGTTTTAAAAATGATCTCCAATTCTATAGTGCAATTCATGAAATTTTATTATATTTACGCAATTGCTCGATCATTTTATCCTTATTAAAGGTGATACAATGTGGTATTGATGTACGAGGAATGGTCAATAAGTTTCCGCAAATCATTTTAAAAATTACGCTGTATGGATTTTAACACAAGTTTTTGGAAACATTCTTCCATCATTCTTCAGGGTTCCCCCAGACGTGGAAAGCCTGGAAACGTCAGGGAACAATGACTTTTTTTAAAAAAAAAAACTCAGGGAAATTCAACGTAGTTGGGGTCCATTTGGAAACATTTTTTACATTTTCCCAGTACAAATTTGCGTTTTCCAAGGACAAAATCTCAAAATTTTATACGTTTTCCGAGGACAAATTTGCAAAATATTACGGTTTCCGGGGACAAAATTGCAAAATTTTCCACGTTTTCCGGGGACAAAATTGCAAAATTTTCCACGTTTTCCGGGGTCAAAATTGCCAATTTGCAAAACTTTCTACATTTTCCGAATACAAAATTCAACGTTCGTTGAGCAAGGCATACTCGATATCACAACCATGCCAGAAATGCACCAAACAAAATGGGCATTCTTTTGAATAATAAATGGTGTTTACGTAGATTTCTCTACCAAATTTCATTAAAATCCATGCAGCCGTTTTTTAAATAAAAAATGATTGCGGAAACGCCCCTCATACCTTTTATGTGTTATTTTTGTTGCACTTTTTTTAGCGTAGAATCTCTAGTTGACATGTTTGGTTATGGTTGAGGCTCGTTTAGCTAAATTATTTTCGACTCAAAAAATCTGAAAAGTTAAGTTTGTTTAAATTTTTTAAAGCGGATTTTGAATTGTTTAAATAATTCTTGCTAATTTATGCACGTCGAATGTATTTTGTTTGATACGTGTAACACATTTTATGATAACTCGAGATTCTACTTACGAATTTTTTTTTTCATTTTATTTATTTTATTTTTAATCGTCCACGCTCTGTATGAAATTGCTTTTCAATTTATAGAATTTTATTTTCTAGCGTGCGAGGACAAATCCTTAAATTCGAAGCCTGGAAAGGAGTTTGGAGTGTACCGAAGCAGCCAGACTGTGACTGGCTCTTGGGCTGGAAATAGCGAACTGCGGGATGAAGTTGTCAATTGTCGATGTCAGCAGCAAGAAGAGGATGGGCTCATGATGCAGGTTCGTAACCCCCTTTTCAATTTTTTTTTTCCACTTTTCTCATTTAAGAATGTCATTGACATAGCTATCTTTATTTAGTGCGAAGTGTGTTTGGCCTGGCAACATGGTTCTTGCTTCGACATCGAAGAGGAGGACAAAGTTCCTGAGAGATACGTTTGCTTCGCGTGTGAGAATCCTAAGGGTATGATTAAACGAATATTATTATTGCTATTCATAAGCAATTTTATTACGACCTTTTTTAAGTTGCTGGGATAGTTTTTCTGCAGTTTTAAAAATGAGTCACGTTAATGTTCCACTGATGAATTTCGCGTATGTTAGCCTTCTGTAATTAATGTTTATAGCAATTAAAAACCTCTGAAATCTCTATCAAAATCTGCCTTAGCCGTCTTCCTTTCCCATTCCATCCTTCTCCTTTATTTGGTTTGGTTCTTCCCCAGCCACGTACTGTGAAGTATTTCGCTAGTGTTGCTGGCCTCAAGGCCTGGAGCCAAGTCGGGGAAATTAAACATATTTTTCCCAGTACAAATTTGCCCAATTTTCCGAGCAAAAATTTGAAAAATATTCAACAGCTTCCGAGGACAAATTAGTAAAATTTTCGACAGCTTTGGAGGACAAATTTGTAAAATTTTCGACAGCTTCGGAGGACAAATTTGTAAAATTTTCGACAGCTTCGGAGGACAAATTTGTAAAATTTTCGACAGTTTCAGGGAACAGATTTGTAAAAAAAAATTCTTCTCAGAGTACAAATTGTAAAACATGTTCAACATTTGGCGAGTACACAAATTTGCAAAACTTTTATCATTTTCCGACATTACTCGCAATTTGGAAATTGTCAAAAAATAACAAAAGATGTCGAAAATTTACGAAATTGTTGACAAATTCGCAAAATTATCTAAAATAACAAAACTATCGAAAAGTTTGCTTGATATTGTGGGAAACGTAATGTGGAAAAATTCGAAAAATTGTCGAGAATTCGATTTTAGACATCAATTTTAGTCTTTCATTTTAGTCATGATTGAAATTTTATTCAACTAAATACTTATTCTGATTTTCCGAGACTTTGTAAGTTATTTACAGTTTAGTCCATTTTAGGCACAAAAGCAAATTTTCAGTTTTTCTTAATTCTTACTATGAAATTGTTTCTTAGGTCAAAGACAAAGTTTTAGGTATAAACATAATCAGGACTGGTTTAAGTCTGGCGAGCTAGCGACGTTTAGATTTTTACCGAAAAGGGACACTTGGAGCCTCAAAGAGAACATGTTGAAAACTCACAATCTGGCGAGCCAGCTAGTTTCCGTTGCAAACGTCTTACACGCGTTGCGGTGCAAGCTGCAGATTGCCAAGTAAGAAATTTGGAAATCTTTCACCTTCGCTTTTTACCCATAACGATCGCAAAGATTTCAATTAATTTAATGCTTTTCGTAGGGAACCGAAACATTCCAATTTGGTATTGTGGGCACAACCTTGGGAGGATTCGAGATCCAATCTGGGAAGTCTAGTGTCGCCAAGAAAATCCTCGCACTTGGGATTTGGGAACCCTGCACCCGGTCAAAATGGAAGCTGGTCGTGCGGCGACCATTCTTACTCGGTTCCCATTCGAGGATTTCCTCAGAACGAATTCGTCGATCAATCCTGCGCCTTCCTCGCCGAGCAGTGCGACGATAAAAACTTGTGCTTTGACGTGGCAGCGAATGAGGTACTTGATGAACAAGGGATGGGGCCGCCTCTCCAGGAGGAAGTCGTAGAAACCAGCCTTTCGACAGATCCCAAGCTCATAATGCGGAAGGATTGCTCGGAAAAAATGGAACCTAGTGAATCTAGTTTGGCAGAGGCTGGATCTCAGTCTGGAACTCCCGTGACCGAGAATACCGTCCTCGTGCCTAAGGAGGAACCGGACCTTAATCACGGCGGCGCCATCAAAGAGGAAAAAGAAGGAAGCGGGCATTCCCCTCGGACAATGCCACCTGTAAATAATGCGGATTCCAAAGATGCCCTGATCGGCGTAGTGAAAACTCCCGTTTTGGACAAGCAGATGCTGAAACAGCGCCGCATTTTCTTTTCTTCAAATTCAAAGGTCAGTTGATCGGTTATGGTTCTACTTAACGTACAAGGGTGTTTGTTAAGTTTCCGCAATCATTTTTTTTTAAAAAAAGAAATCGACCTTATGGATTTTTAACGAAATTTGGTAGATAAATACACATAAACGTCATCTATTATTCAAAAAATGTCCGTTTTGGGAGATGCATTTTTAGCATCATCGTGGCAGCGAGTGTATGCCTCGCTCCAAAAAAACGTATAATCCTCGGGCATTTGTTCGAGACACTCAGCGTCCACTTCTCTCACCGTCTTTCACACTTTCAACTTCATTTCTTAACTGACCAATCCTGGACCGAACGTTCGGAGATTACTCGGACCGTAAACTCGTCACGCATTCCTGCTCCTGAAATGCCTCCAAAAGTGGAAAGGCGCTGCTGAGCCACTATCTTCTCAGACTCCATCTTTATCTTTGCGCACCAATTTTAAGCACGCGTAATTTTTTTAGCGCATCTGTTGATGTTGAAATAAGTCCGGGAATGATGGAAGAATTTTTCCAGCAAATTTCATTAAAATCCATACAGCCGGTTTTTTTAAAAAATGATTGTGTAACTTGATGAACACCCTTCATAACAGCTTCTTCATGTAAGTCTATTTATTGAGAAATTTCGACGTTTTGTCTGAAACAAAATGAGAAACGTGTGATGTTTTTTTCTCTAAGTGTTACGATTATTATATTATGAATTTGAATATAATATAAATGTAATAGATTTTTAGAGTGGCTACAATTTTGGTTTGATGTTTATACAGTCTTCATCCAGCTAGGACAAAGTCTGTTTTTTAAAAAGTTTATCTGGCAATAATAGATTATTAGGCCGATAAAAACGAATTTGTCTTTTTGGGTTCTTCGCATTTTAAGGCAAATTGAAATTTATTGGCACGGCGTTATAGTAAGCAATCCTTCGTCTTACGTAATACTTGTACTCCAGGAAATTTCGTTTTGATTTTTGTCCAATTTTAACATTGGAATTTAAAAATATAAGAAATATAAGAATAATTACCGTATTTTACGGAATATAAGACGCACTTTTTTGTTCAAAAAACTGCTTCCAAAATTCAGGTGCGTCTTATACTCGTAGTTAATCTTATCGAAAGTTTTTAAAAAATTGCTTAAAAATTAAGGTGCGTCTTATAGTCCGTAGCGTCTTATATTCCGTAAAATACGGTAGTAAAATAGAATCTGAATTGTTGCGATTCACTTGCGTAGTTAGCGTATTTTCTATTAAAATGTAAGGGTTGCTTTAAAAATGTATAATTTTGTAGGAACATCAGTAGCATCACCCTTCTATTAAAGTGATTGACTCAACGTTGTACCAGTCACGGTATTGAGGAAAAGGATCGGAACAATCATTAAAAATAAGATAGTTTATTCATTAAACCCCTAGTTAGCTGTTATTCAGGGTATCCCCAGATCTGGAAAACCTGGAAAGGTTAGGAAACTTGAAAATGTCTGGAAAAGTCAGGGAAATTCAACATATAGTCATGTTGTTGCATTCCCAAATTAATGCTTTTACATGTTTAGCTCAGGACCCATTTTCTGAGTTTGAATTTGCAAATTTTTCCACGTTTTTCGAGTATGAATTTTGCAAAATTTTCCACGTTTTTCAAGTGCAAATTTGAAAAAAAAAATTGCGTTTTCGGAGAACAAAATTGAAAAATTTGCCACGTTTTCAGAGTACAAGTTTGCAAAATTCTCCACGTTTTCTGAGGACAAATTTGCAAGATTCTCCACGTTTTACGAGTACATGTTTTTTTTAAAAAATGTTTTATGTTAATTTTTAACATTACCATTAGTCAGGGAATTTTGTTTTTAAAAAAAGGGAAGTTAATGAAATTTCTGGGGGAAACCTGTTATTTTTTAGGTACTAAGCAATCATTAGCGTCGCAATATTGTACCAAACCTGAGAAATTCAACGTCAGATCCATTCGCAAAGTTTTTAAACAAAATTCAGTACAAATTTGCAAAATTCTCATGAGTTTCCGAAGACAAACTTTCGAAATTTTCCACGGTTTTCAAGCACAAATTTGCGAATATTTCACTTTTTGATTGTTTAGTATTGATTCGGAAAATTTTGAACGGTGTCCGAGGAGCAATTTTCAACATATTCTGCAGAGGAGTTGTGGACTTTTCAGAGTAAAATCTTCAAAATTTACAGCCATGTCCGAGATGTTTGTTCTAACGAAGACACTGTTTGTATTACGGGGTACTTATCTCACCCCATAGTTTGCGTCACAAACTAAAGTTTTGCTTTTTCATCTTTAGAAGTCCATTGCCGAAGCATTCGATGTATATAGTTGTCAGTTAAATCTCGTGGATCACATTGAGCATTTGCAAGAGGAACTTGATCACCGGTTAGATGAACTAAACCAGCACTTAGAGTGTAAGTTGATCAAATGTTGATTGTTTTAAGAGTTTAGGCTTGTATTTGAGAGGCAATTTTAATATTGCTCTTTTATTCCAGTTTTGGAATCTGATTTTGAATCTCCATCCTTGTCAAACTCCGATGATACTTTAGCTGATATTCCACGCGTGAAAAAGCTTTTGAAAACCATCGGCAATGATTTGGTAAAAGTGCAAAGAATGGCGTTGTACTGTTGATGAGGAGGTAGGAACGGACGATTTTAAACTTATCTTTTATCACGTCGTCGGTATCGGACTTGAGCAAAAATTGAGTATGTTGAATATATTTGAGTAAAATGTACCAACATTCTCACTACAAAACTGAATACGTATGTACTCACAATGGGTGATTTGATTACAAATGTCCTTGAGAATTAACTTAATCTGACATTTAATGTCAGACCTGTAAAGTCTGGGAAGAATGACTTATTTTGAAGAAGTCAGGGATATTCAACGTGTTAATGTTGTCATAATTCAAAATTAAAGCTGCGATGTGGTTTGCTCGGGGTATATTCACAGACTTTTTTTTTAAATGTTCAGTGGAAATTTGCAAAGTTTTCAGCAATTTCTTACAACAAATTTGCCAAAGCATTTGCCAGGCATTCATGCTTCCGAGGACAAATTTGAACAATTTTCAACTGTTTCTGAGGACAAATTTGAACAATTTTCAACTGTTTCTGAGGACAAATTTGCACAATTTTCGAAAGTTTCCCAATAAAAATTTGCACAATTTGAAACAGTTTCAGAGGAGAAACGGTAATGCTAATTTTGTAAAAATTTTAATTTTTCTTCGTTAATTTCGAAAAAAAATTTACTATAATGTTATTGGTAAATTTTGCAAAATATTGAAATATTGTCCCGCGTCGATTTTGCAAAATAACATTGGCTGATGTAATTTTCTGCCATCAATTGGGGAAATTGGTTTAGAAACCTGGAAAGGTAAGGCGAGTTAAAAATGAAAAATTTGATTCGTAACTTAATCTCAGTTAACGTGGATTTGGTCAGTAAAAATGTTTTTACGAACAATTTCTTTCGAATTTTACGGAGGAAGTTTTACATCATAAATTCTCCATAAATTTATAATGAAATTGTTGGTCGACATTTTTAGTACTACAAATTCAGATCGTGCGATACTGAATTTTGTACGGTGCTGTACCACGGTTGATAAGGTCAAATAATACTATGGACAGTGTGTACTACTACTTATTGCAGAATGAATCACTGAAATGGATGGTAACTATTACTTGGAGCCCAATATGTTTCTGGAAATTTATATGGTAGGAAAATCTCCATCTATTTATTCTTCAGTCTGAAGTAAACTGCATTTTATTGACAAATGCCAGCAAATTCACTCACCTGGATCAACTCGAACTGAGTTTCTCGGATATTTTTAGTAGTCGAGACAAACCAGTTTCTTTTAATGGCCCTTTGAGATGATGGATATGCCAAACGTTTGGTTTCGCATGTTTGGCCGAGCGATTTTGAATAAATTTTATTAAAGCACTTGCCCATCTTTTGTTTAGATATACAGTATAACTAAAGGCAAGATTTAATTTCGTTCAATTGAACGTCTCCATATTTTAGGATGTGCTCTAGTTTAAGCCTGAAAAAATTTAAGTCAACTTCTTATCAGTTTTAATAAACACGAGATGGTTGAAATTTGTTAATTTCATCATTTAATTATGTTTTTTTTTACGTAAATTAACTAATGGGTTTTGGTATAAGACACCGCGTACTTACTCTAGTTGTTTTAGTTTGAAAAAGTGATTGATGCATTGGCTTCTAAAAGCAAATATGTTGACCTCTGACCATTAACTGGTCGAGCAGATATTGGCAGTAAATAGCGGACATGTTGTGAATTGAAATCCGGCGTTAACTCGGGGTACTGATTGCTACCGGGCCAATGCTCCAGTTTCTGTTTAGGGCGAGCTTTAATTTCCACGAGAGCAGTTTTTTTCCGAGACTATTATGCCAGAGAGAAGTTATAACTTTTTTGCAAAATTTCTAGCGTTTATTTTTGGGAAAGTTTTATTTTTTTGATAGTCGTGTATTAGTTATGGTGAGGTTAATGTTATGTGACGTGTTAATCGTAAGAAATCACCTTTTAACAGGGTACTTCCAGGCCTGGAAAAGTTAGGGAACTTGAAAATGTCTGGAAAAGTCAGAGAAGAATGGCTTATTTTTTGAAGAAGTTAGGGAAATTCAACAAATAATTTCCCCTTTTTCCGAGTATAAATTTGCAAAAATTGTCCACGTTTTCAGAGTACAAATGCTTCTTCATGTACATGGTTAGCTCAGGGCCCATTTTCTACGTTTTCCAAGTACAAATTTTGCAAAATTGTCCACGTTTTTCCTAGTAAATATTTGCAAAATTTACCACGTTTTCCAAATACAAATTTGCAAAATTGACCACATTTTCCGAAATTCCGAGTGAAAATTTGCAAAATTCACCACGTTTTCCGAGTACAAATTTGAAAAATTCGCCACATTTTCCGAGGACAAATTGGCAAACAAAGTTGAAAGAAATTTCTGAGGGAACCCTGTATGAGTAAAAAGTTTGGGAAACACTGTCGTATATGAAAAAGCTACAGTTTATGTAGCGTTACCGCAGTTGCGAATCTGATATTTCTGCACTCTTTATTGAAATCAGTCTGATTAAAACTTCCAATGTTATCCCGGAGCTGAAACTGACAACTGCACTTGTCGGAGTCACACGAGCTTGGGAAATTTAGTACGTTTTCTATCTTCCGTCATCCGTTGGTGCTACTGCAGCTCTTGTTAAACTAACAAAACCTTATCGTAGTTTCAACAAATGTTTTAATTGTTGGGTGAAAGTGCGATAATGGTGGCAGACATCACTGGCACGGCAGCTTTGAAGATGGGGAAGGCCTGTCCAAAGTGGGGACTTGGCTGCGGCGCGTTGTCTGAGTGCTTCCTTTCTCCACGAGTAGTTTTAAATGGAAAATCGTGTTACGAAAGTGACACTAGCTCCAGCTTTTTTTGTTTTTTGATAACCATCCTAGTGTTTTTGTTGAGCACGACGTGTGGCTCGACAATTTGTTGATGCAAATTTCTGTCGGTGCGTCATTGGCCACCTTGACGGACGTGTCAGTGAAATACAGGAGCTCTCCTTGGTTGCCATCTTGGTCCCTCAATCATTTTACCAAATTTTTTTTTTGTTCTTTGGTAATGCCTTTTGCTCCAGCGTTGTTACAACAATGGTGAATGGCACGGTTCAGGGTTCCCATGACCTGGAAAGTCAGAGAACTTGAAAATGTCTATAAAAGTGAGGGAAGAATGACTTATTTTGAAAAAGTCAGGGAGAATTTAAAAAATGTTCCCGGTACATATTTTCAAAATGATCGTTTCAGAGAATAAATTTTCAAAATTTTACGTTTTCACTGAACCTATTTCCGTCGTTAAATTTGCAACAATTTCCGAGCAAAAATGGGCGAAATTTTCAATCTTTTTGAAAAACAAATTATGGGGACAAATTCACACGATTTTTAACAGATTCCGAAGACAAGTTTTCAGCTTTTTCAGAGTAAAAATTTTCAGCGTTTTCATACTTCAAATTTTCAACATTTTCCGAATACGATTTTTTTTCTCGTGCTCATTTCGTCACATTTTCACACTTTTCTCCTGCTAATTCTGTAAAACGTTCGATAGTTTCTCACGCCAATTTTATAAAATTTTCAACCTTTTCATACTTTAAATTTTCACTATTTTCCGAATACGACTTTTTCTCAAACTACTTTTTGTACAATTCTCAACATTTTCTCTTATTAATTCTGAAAAACGTTCAGTAATTTCTCGTACTAATTTTGTGAAATTCTCAACGTTTTTTCACGTTTATTTTTTTTAATTTTCAACATTTTCTAACGTTAATTTTGTAAAACTTTCAATAATTTTTTATGCGTATTTGGCAAAATCATGGATAACGTTGACCTCTGTCATTACCATCAGGGTTCTCCCAGACCTGGAAAACTGGAAAAGTCAGGGAACTTGAAAATAAACATTTCGGACATTAAGTGGAATGGAAGACAATCAAAAGGAATAAACTTTTTTTCAAACTTTTTTTTTGGTCGTGTTTATGCCTTTTGGAACTTGAAAATGTCTGGAAAAGTCAGGAAATAATGGCTTATTTTAAAAAGTCAGGGAAATTCAACGCAGTCATGGCGATTTTCTAGGATTTCCGAGTACAAATTTGCAAAATTCTCTAGGTTTTCCGAGCACAAATTTTCAACATTTTCAAACATTTTCCGACCACAAAATTGTCACATTAAAAAATATATATATATATTATATATATGCAAATTTTTACAAATTTCTACGTTAATTATCAAAATTGTCGTTAGTAAATTTTAAAAAATATTTTCCAGTGTCGATTTTTCAAAAAAATGTCAATTCTTGACATTGTCATTGATCAGGGAAATTTTTCTAAAACCTGGAAAAGTCAGGGAAGTTAAAAATGAAATTTTTGGGGGAACCCTGAGGTCCATTGTCATTGGTCAGGGAAAATTCAGGGAAGTTGAACGTGAAATTTCATCCTGCATTGTTTCAACGATGACACAGTTTCGCTTTATTGGGCCATGAGCTTTTTTCCAGATAAACAACTGGAGTGTTTTTTCATAATGGGCGAGTGATCGATTCCACTCTTAATAAAGCTCGATAAAGCACTCAGCTTCGATTCTGGAAGCGATTTTGAACGATTGACGTGAAGATCGCTCCTGGTTATCTTTGAAATCTTTGCGGAATCCGTCCTACACAATTCAAACCAACCAATGGACCTGAAACAAACATTTCTATTGGTTGGCTCTGATTTAGATGTCTGTTATAAAAACTTAAGCAGCGAGCTCGTGGCAGTTACAATTTGGGACTGTTTGCTCGCTGCACCTTGGGCTGGGTTTTTGGAATAATACGGCCTGAAATCTAGCTTAGTAAGTATCTCTGAAACGCAATTTATCGTAAATTAGGATCGAGTCGGAGCTTTGCATTTTTGCTTTTTTATCGAATGTACTGTATGCTTGCTTTTCTGATATATTTTGCTCGTTTGGATGTGGAAATGCTTTTTGTTTTTTTAAAAAGAAAAGTTCAATTGAAAACTCGCGTTTTCAAAAAATTGCTGGAATTTGTTCAATTTGCTGAATTTCGTTTACCAATTTGTCGATTTTGTTCACCAATTTGTCGATTTTGTTCAAATGTTGGATGATTTTTGTCAACATTTTCTGATATTGTTCACAAATTTGCGACTTTTATTTTTCAAAAAATTTGCTAAATTTAGTTCAGAAATTTGTTGAATTTTGTTCCCCAATTTGCTGAATTTTGTTCAAAAGTTGGCTGATTGTTTTTTTCAATAATTTACTCATTTTTTTCAACAGTTGGCCGATTTTGTTCACAAGTTGGCTGAATTTGGTTGAAAAATGTTCTAAATTTTTTTCGAAGATTCGCTGAATATTGTTCAACAATTTCCTGATTTTTTTGCCAATTTTTCCAATTATTGGGAATGGGGGGAGGGATTTTCGATGTAAATTTAAAAATTCTTAGGACCTCAGTGGAAACATTTGCGAATTTTGTTAATTGGCTAAATCTCGTTTTTCATTTTTTATTTTGCCCCAAAATTCACCAATTTTTTCGTGATTTATCCAGATCTCTTACCGACCATTGGGTTAAAAATTCGCAAAATTTTAGTGCGGTTTATCCGAATTTCTTCCTAGGTGTCAGCTTGACCAAACTTTTCGGAAAAAATCCCTTTTATTGATCAGAAGTTTACACAAATCCTCGTTGCATGGATTATACAGAAACCACAAACTGACATATTACATCATTCCCTTCTGACATACGCGTATTACTTCAAGTATTATGGGAAAAAAAATATGGCATTTATTTGCTGACTGTACGGCACTGAGTTAAATTGAATTGAATTACTTCCACCATTTCTACGAATAGGGCATGCACATTGTTGACATTGGCACACGATGCTCTGATGTGCCGCACATCCTAATGCCATCAGTGATGAGGTTCATGTAGTGACCACAAAAATGTTCTTTGTTTTAAAGGTCATCTCCATCGAGACAGATGCATCTTCCAGGCAAGGCATCGAAGGCGCTGCGATACACCAGTCTGGTGGCCACGTTGGTTGTCCTAAGCTGCTACACATCGCTGGGCGAACCCAGTTCTCACTTCAGGAACGATGTCGCTGCTGCTGAGGAGGAGGACCGTGGGATCCTGGCCGAGGACGAGTCCTGGGACAGCTCGAGGACGTCGTACAACGAGGATCCGCATTACCAGCCCTCGTACAACGAGGTTCCGCATTACCTGCAGCCCTCGTACATCTCGGACGTGGTCGAAGCCCTGAAGAGAAGTAGTCAGGAGAACAACTCTCAGCAACGTAAACGGTTAGGGAACCGGAAGTTTCAGACCCAAGGCTGGAAAAGGAAGAGGGATGTTAGCGGTAGTCATCCTCATCATTCCTCCGTCGTGTGACGTTTCGTTACTTTCTTTCTTTTCTTCGATTATTAGCCCATTTTAGAGGTTCGGTTTCCAAAAGTGGCCTAAGACGAGTTTATTACGTTCCTAAGAATCGGAAAATCGTTGGTCGTAGCTCCGGCGAAAGAAATTGTTCTGCTGTTGAATTTGAAATTTGGGCAGATTAATCTGTAAAATTGACTGTAATGTAGTTAAATCATTCGTGTTTTTGTTGTTTTAAACATTTGGCATTAAATCGTATATTCCGAGTATATCGTGGAATATCTGCAGTGTTGTGTTTTTGTTATCGAGTCATTGGTCTTCTCCAGAATTTCAGGAAGGAATTCTGCGGTGGGTTGTATTTCATATAATGTAGTATCATATAATGCAAGATTTCCAACCATTTGCAAAATTTACATCAGTTTCAGAGTCAAATTTGAAAAATATTCAACAGTTTCCGAGCACAAATTTGCAAAATTATGTGAACAGTTATCGAGGACAAATGCTGAATTTGCAAGATTTTCAACAGATTCCGAGGATTTTTCCAAATTAGTAAATTTTGCCAAATTGATTGTTGTCTCGTGTCGATTTTACGAAATTGTGGATAACATTGGTATAGGTAAATTTTGACATTGTCATTGATCAGGAAAATTTGTTTAAATATCTTGAAAAGTCAGGGAAGTGTGGAAAAAGAAATTTCTGGCCAAGTATTGGTCGTCGTCTACATGTACTCTTTTTTTCAGCAATTCGCTCGTATTCTTCTCCACTAATTTGTAATGGAAGCCTCTTGTTATGATTTTGCTTCGAACTCCGGCACAACTACACTCGATACACCTGGTAGATTTTTCAAACTTATTTCAGATGTTTGTGTTGAAGAGAGATTTTTAATTGAATGGAATTGTAATGTCCAATTTTTTTGTTTTTGCCAGCATTCGTGATGGTACCAGATACCAGAAGTCTTAAAACGGAAAGCATCTCGATTTCGTTCACACGTGACAATGAACAAAGTTCATTCTGGAAAAAGTAAGTTATTCCTGAAAACGTTTTTCTTAATTTTGAGCTTAGGAAAAGTACCAATGACCCGTTGTTTGTGAGCATAATTTTAAATACGATAGTTTCTGCAAACATTTAAAAAAATGGCTGTTTGGATTTTATTGAAATTTTTTGTGAAGTACCCATTGGTGTTCAAAGATGGAGTCCGAGGAGATAGTGGCGCTGCAGTGGTTTTTAAACTTTTTTAAGGCATTTCAGGAGCAGAAATGCGTGACATGTTCAAGGTCCAAGTAATGTCTGAACGTTCGGTCTAGGAGTGGATTGGTCAGTCGAGAAATGGACGTCAAAAGTGCGAAAGATGGGGAGAGTAGTGGACTTGAGCCAGAGTGGCTTGAACAAATGTCTGAGGCTTAAACGTTTCTTGAGCGAGGTATACACTCGATGCCAGGGAAGTTAACGTATTAATGTTTCCACGTGGTTAGCTAAGGACCCATTTGCGAAATTTCTAAAAGTTTCCCAGTACAAATTGGCAAAATTTTCACTAAGTTTTGAGTAGAAATTTGCAAAATGTTCAACATAAGATTGATCAGAGCGGAAGCATTCGATTTCAACTTGGTCGATTGATCCACTCTATTTTGATTGCTTCGTCTTCTTTCATTCTTATAATGACCAAAACATTACGGATCAAGAATTATGCATGATCTAAGCAGTGTTTACGAACCACCACTCCTTTTCAACGGTTTCTGAGGACAAATTTGCAACAGTTTCAGGGTACAAACTTGCCAACTTTTCATAATACAAATTTGCATGATTTCTAACCTTTTTCAAGCACAAATATGAAACTATTTTCCAGGATAGATTTGCAATAAAACTTCCAATCTTTTCAGAGGACAAATTTTCAAACGTTCAACAGTTTTTCCAAAGACGAATTTGTACAATTTTCCAAAATTTTCTCCATCGGTTTTATAAAAAAAAGTCTTAAATTTTCCTAGGTTAATTTGGAATTTTTTTTTTTCAAATTTTCATTAGTAAATTTCGTAAAATATTTTGAATATATTTCCATGGCGATTTTGAAAAATCGTGGATGTCTCAATCAGGGAAATTTATTTTAAAAATCTGAAAAAGTCAGGGAAGTTGAATATGAAAGTTCGGCGAAATATATTTCCAATTTTTACCTGTCCACGATATATTTTTAGTGAAAACCTAGAGTTTCTATACTTTTTTGAAGCTTTCTAGACACGCGTGTTAGCTCGATGTGTAGATTTCGCGGGACTTTTATCAAAATCAAATTTGTTAAATTTCATGTAAATTACTTAATAAAGGTTCGAAGAACTGCGATTAAACGTAATTTCTTTTTGGGTCTATCTCTTTTCAGCATCTGGCCAAGATTGAATTCAAGGCTGACTATAATATCAATTTACTTTATTACAGATATGTGTTACTAGTTTCTAGGACAAAGCCAACTGTAATGTGCGCTGTAATTGTAATTATAAGATTACGAGTTTTCTCCAGTTTAGTTAAATTTTTGGATTGAAGACGTAGGTACTTTAAAGATTCGTTTGAAAAGTAGGCTCGCGGCATATTTTCTCATTCTTATTAATATTTATACTATCGAGTCAATTAATGAGCACGTTAATATGTATTCAGATTGTTTTGATTCAAGTTTCAAATGGCCTTACTATTTAATTAAAAATGCATTGGCACCTGCCCAGTATTTCGAAGAAACATTCAAAGATACTGCAGTAAGAACTACAGTACAAAACTAATTCTGCGGTCACAATTTGCAATATTCTCCACCTTTTCCGAGTACAAAATGGTCAAATTTTCAAAATTTATTCATGTATTTTTTTTTTAATTTGTAAAATTTTTATATGTTCATTTTTAAAACTCATTAGTAAATTTTGCGAAAGGTGTCGATTTTGCGAAATACATGTATGTCAATTTTTGTCATTATCATAGGTCAAGTAAATTTTTTAAAACCTGGAAAAGTCAGAGGGGATCCCTTCATTAGTGTCGTAAAACTGAAATAAGCACACCCCTAATTTAAGCACGCTTCAAATGGCCATAGAGCTATTGGTCTTTAAAAACTTCCAATTGATGGTATAATAATTCGAGAAGCATCGTCTGTGTCATGGGATATTAGTTTTCGATGATTGCTTTGATTTCGAGCAGTATCATTTTGAAGACAAAGTCTAATTTAGACGTTGGCTATCTATGTCTGCGAGTATAACGCGATACTATTAAAATTAGTCAATTTATTACATTTTGTTGTTGTTGCAGATCGCTGGGATTCTACTCTACGAATTTGTGATGGAAGCCTTCGGTTTGGTGGCAATTGTTTCTTTCTTCCTATTTCTGAATGATAATGATTTTGCCTCGCACTCCGCTGACTCCGGCTCCAATCTCGCTACGCCCGGTAAATTCTTCAAACTTATTTCAACCGTAATAAGTGTGGAAAATTGATTTTTGATTGAATTGACCCACGTAGCAAGCTGATCAAAAAATGACGTTATTTTATGGTCATTATTTCTTGGGAAAATGACCACCCAAAAACAGGTCAGAAAATGACGTCATTTTGTTTTAGTCGTTATTTCTGGGGAAAATGAGCACTCAACGACGTCATTTTTTGGTCATTATTTCTCGGAGAAATGACCACTCAACAACATGTCAGAAAACGACGTCATTTTTATGGTCATTATTTCTGGGGAAAATGAGCACTCAAAAACACGCCAGAAAACGACGTCATTTTTTAGACATTATTTCTCGGAAAAATGACCCCTCAAAAACACATCAGAAAACGACGTCATTATTTGGTAATTTTTTTCTCAAAAAAATGACCAATTGTCCAAATAGACATTGGCAATGCACATACAAAAATTGGAATCTGGTCAATGAGACCAGAAATTGAAATCATTATGACCAACGAATGAGGTTTTTTTACCGATGAGAATTTTTTATCAATAAATAAGGGTTTCTTTACCAAAAAATGACGTATTTATGACAAACAAGTGACGTCTTCTTGAAGAAAAACGAGGGACATAATGATGTAATTTTTCAGTCATTTTTTGGTCATAAATGACGTCCTTAATTTACGTCATTTTTTGGTCATCTTGGGGAATTATTACGTCTAACTTTTTTTATGTTTATAACAGCACTCTCGATGGTGCCAAATTCTGACAAAAGTGAAACGGAAGTCAACTTGATCTCTTACACTCGTAGCAGCGATGCAAGTTGGCAACCTTTGGTTGACCAATTGAATGATTTCTTAGCAGGTCAGCACCTTTTCCTGAGATTATTTCGTACAGAATATTGAACTGTATATCTTTTATATTTATTTTTTCAAGTTTATGACGCCAATTTGGAGGTGCTGTTGCGGTCTAGTTCGAACGCGTGGATAACTTGCGGTTTTGGCAGACAGAAAGAAAAGGAGAATGTCTGTATCCCTGACATGAAGTTATTAAATGGTTGTTATCGAGAAATCAACTACGGATATAACGAAGGAGAGCCTTGCGTTTTCATCCATCTGGAGAAAGTAAGTTATCCCAGAAAACATTTTCCTAATTTTGGTCCCCTATGAATCTGATATCAATTTTGAACGAGATTTTACAATTTTGACAGATTTGATGGGGAGGGGGGTTAGCTCAGGGACCATTTGCAAATTTTTTAAAATTTTCCCTGGTACAAATTTGAAAATTTTTTACCAATTTTCGGAAGACAAATTTGCGAAATTTCCAACACTTTCCGAGGACAAATTTGCAAAATCCTGAACAGATTCGGAGAACAAATTTTCAAAAGTTTTTTCATACCAATTCTGTACATTTTTTAATTTTGAAAAATCGTGAATAATATTGGCATGTCTATTTTGACATAAAATCTAGAAAAGTCAGGGAATTCGAAAATGTGAAATTCACAATTCTAACAAATTTCGTTTTTATGTCTTAAATTATCCTCGAAAAATCCCACAAACAGGATGCGTTTCTCGTAGACCTTCTTGATCGCTTTTAATATGTAGATCCTGCTATAGGAAAAATATTAAATCTCATATTTGAATTCCGTAAAATTTGGACAGCGGCAGAATACGACCAAAATAAATTCTATTAACATGAAATTTTTCAAGAATTCCTGAAATTGCATTGAAATTGTTTCAAATATTCTTTTAGATTCTCAACTGGGTGCCTGTAGCTTATAACAAGTCCGGTCTTCCTAGTGACATGCCGCAAGATCTTCAAAAGACCGTGAAAGAGTTCTCCTTCGATGGACAAATGATTTGGTTATCCTGCGATGGGGAGGTTAGTCACTTGAGTCGAGTGGCAGAATCATTCAATAATTTTAAATTTTTAACCCAACTTCCATATTTCAGGATGCTGCCGATCGTGAAAACATCGGAGCACTCACGATTAGTCCCGATCATGGATTTCCGAATTACTATTTTCCTTTCACCGATATTCCTGGATATATGTCTCCTCTTGTTGCGGTGAAATTCAAACGTCCCAAACTTCATGTCCCGATAAAAATTGAATGTCGAGTTTGGGCTAAAAACATCGAGTATAATAGATCGGAGCACAGAGGAAGCGTTCGATTTCAACTTCGGGTTGATTAATCCACTCAACTTTTCATTTCTTTTTCTTATTTTATACTTTGAATTCTCCTCCTTCTTTACGCCGACAATATTATATTAATTAAGCTTTGTTCATTAAATTTTGAGTTCAGCATAAAAATATGGTAATACTTTATACACTGCAAAATGACTGCATATATAAGTAAACGCATCGTTCATTTCTGAATTATAAAAAACTTTTACTGAAATACAGTTATAGGCGCATTATGATTTACGATATGTTACGGTGATGGTTCCAGCGATTTTGACCGAAATAAGCGGCTGATAGAAATAGACGATGAACGTCAAAAACACGCTAAAGACTGGCCTTATCAAAATAATTCGCTCTATGTTTAAAAAAATACGTATATTTAATCGTACGTATGTATTTACATATTTTTAAAATTATATTTTTTTTTTTAAAAAAAAAGAAAGTTGTATGTAGTGTTTGATGTTGTTTGTTCGCTGCAACGGCTGAAATTTAATTTTCTAAAATACGCTGAAAATCCACGTGATCATCACCATCATTCGATGCTTAGATGCGCCTTGTTCAAATGTGTCCGTGCTTGTATGAAATATGCTCGAACTTGTTTCACGTCACGTAGACACGTGGACAATATGATCGAAATTACGCGATGAGCGACCGGATTAAGCAACTTTTTCATAAAGGACAGTGTAGGAAAAGAAATCCGTTCTGACTGTTTTGATCGAATAAAATGGCTGACCGAATTAAGCGTGATCGAATTAACAGACTTTCGCTGTAATTAGAAATGCATTAGAGCCATGATTGCTCCAATGTCACGATTTCCTAATAATTCGATATGTATCGCCTGTGCCATATGGTAGGTTGAGTCACGGACACAATGTGGCCGGGGAGGGAGGGGGGTATGACCAACTCAAACGTCCACTTGATAAAAAAATGCCAAATAAAATCAGTTCTCAAAGTAAACGGGAAATTGAGCGCAATATCGCATAGGTGATGAGTTATAAATTGCACAAGTCAGTAAACAAGTGCCCCCAGTCCTGGAAAACATGAAAAAGTGAGAGAACTTAAAAGCACAGGGTCCATTCGCAAACTATTAAATTTTCCCAGGACAAATTTGCAACATTTTCAACCTTTTCCGAGGTCATCTTGACAAATTTTTCCACGTTTTCTCAAGGACAAATTTGCAACATTTTCCTCGTATTCCCGACTACGAATTTTAAACATTTTCAAATGTTTTCGTGTACAAATTCGTAACATTTTCACCAGTTTCCGTCGGAGGAGAAATTTGTAAAATTTAAAACAGATTCTAAGGACAAATTGGCAAAATTCTCAACCTTTTCAGTGTACAAAATTTACGTTTTCCAAGTACAAATTTGCAAAACTTTCAAAATTCTTTAGTTTCGGACGTTTTAATAGGAGGGAAAAGGAGTCAAATTTTGGGAACATCGTGAGGACGTCCTTTTTGAATGACCCCTAGGCCGGTGCCAGGAAACGAGTTCGTACTACCTTGTAGCAGGAATATGCGTATAATAAAGCGATTTCTTCTCGAGGTCCCACTTTCTGAATTTTTAAAATATTTGAAAAGCCCGCCAAACATTTGGCAGAGTTATGTTGGCGCCGCCCCTTCACGTGCCGATGACGCACGCGCTTCATCATCCGGGTTCTCCGTGGTGTTCTCAAAAGCCTTGGACAAGCAGCGCCACAGCGTCAGTTGCCAGTGGTTGGTTTCGCGGAACGTTTCGTCTGCCCGTGGTATTTTTTTTACTAGTGCGAGAACATCTTGTGTGGAAAATGGCTGACGAGAAGAAGAACGCGACTACGACGCAGGAATTTTACCTTCCACCGCCGCAACTCTCCAAATGGGAAAGCTTCAAGGTTTTCTTCTACAACAGGGAAAGGGGAGAGGTGATGGGCAGAGATGGCAGCAGTTGGGGTAAGTTGCGAGGGCGGCCTTTCCCTACGCCTAAAAACTGGGAATGCGGGCTTCATTTTTCTCCTCCGAGCGTGAAATCCCCACCCTCAATTTCGCCTTCGTCCATCGCCTTGAAAACGTCGCGCTGACCCGACTTTCGAATCGCGAAACTGCGCGAAAAATTTGCGAAAATCGAGCTGAAAAAAAAAATCTAGGCCTAAAAAGCTTTCCAAAAGCTGGGGGGATTCTAGAATGGCTGGAATGACGTCATCTCCGTGTTCCAATTTTTGCAAAGCCAGGTACAGTATTCCCTTTTCCGCCCTTCAGGAAAACCAAAAAATGATGGTAAAATTGGGAAATTGCACGAGTAGATCGTTAACGATTACGATTGTTTAGTGTTGCCGCGATATCGGGCATTGTTTCCAATCGTTAAAATTTCACCAATCGTTGATTTCGATGGAGTTTTGATGAAATTCGAATTGCAAATGCTATATGCAAAAGGTATAAAATCAAAATAATTCGACTAGGAAATAAATGATGCGCAATCGCAGAATTTCACTTCCAAGTACTGACGAAACTCGAATTGGCAGCTTGTACGTGAAACGAGGCAGATTTGCAGGAATATACTGGTACGAACCAGCCTGCAAACAGCTCAATCATCAATCCATTCAACGTTTGAACATTGCATTCGTTGATCATGCTTCAACTAATGCATTATCTCGTGTTGAAATTTTAATACGGGAAATTCACTTTCACCAGACATGTTCGAGTATCCCGATGAAAGGGTTACATCACTTTATATGGGTTTACTGTGGTTTGCATCAGTTTCATGGCTGGAGAATCCTCCTAAAACTGCATCTTTCCTGTTTGCAGTTGCCTTTTTCCAAAACTATGTGGTTGATCCTTAAGTGTTAATGATGTATTTCATGTTGCTACCTTGATCCTCCTTCATCAAGATCCTCCTTTTCAAAAAAAAAAAAAAGCATATGCTTCAAAGATATGCAATTTGGCAAATTATTCAAAAATAAATATGCCAAGTGTAGTGGTACGTTCAGTTTTTTGGAACACGTTATGTTTATGTTCAACTAAGTAAAAGTTGGCAAAATTGTAGACCATTGGCTTCGCGTATTCACCAAGGCGTGGGAATAATTCCCAAATTGGCATTGCTGGCAGTGGTTTTCTGTACTAGTTTTTAGGAAAACTGCCAATATAGTAAGGCTAAAATTCTGCAACATCCATGCTTCTTCCCATCGCGTTGGTTTATCCTTCATTTTTACCAAGGCTGAATTTTACTACTGTATAGCAAGATATTCCCATGCACAGCTCCCAAAAAGATGTCTCGATTCCTTGATGTTGAAGTGTTGTGAACAATTTCTTGGGGTTTGGATTTCCATAAAGCTTATTTATTTTCAGAGTGGCAAATGTGCAATAATTGAAAATGTATACAGATTTTGTACATGCAATTTTAATGCTTACTTGGAATATGCAGTTTATTCTCAAAGCTTCATCAGTCCTAGGATTGAGCTGGTCAGCTACTCATCGTAGCAATGTACTTAAATAGGATTATACGGACCTAAAGGAGTTCTCCTAGCAGAAAGGCTTATCATTTGATTTATTGACTTCCACGTTTAGCAAAGCTCAAGTAAGAATTTAATCTCTGCGATGACCAAGTTGGACATTCGTACAAGATCATCTAGTGCGCTCGAAGTATCTCATAGGTGCAAGAACCATACAAATTTAAAATTATTCTTCGTGGCATGATGTAAAAACGCCCTCCTCACATAATTTAGGTTTTAGAACATGGGTAAGGGCCGATTTTGTTCAGTAATATGATTTTTATTCATCAAGATGGGTTGCCAGTGTAATGATTTCTGGCAACAACCTACAAGTACGTTCAGGTGTAGCTGACACTAACGTCGCATTTTTTTAAAAAAAATTAAAGTCAGCCGAGCGATAATACTAAGCCCGGTTTAATCCGGCTTCTTGGACACGGAGCTTTCCAATAGTACGCCGGTCTGGAATGGAGCCAATACCTGTAATGTTGAACCCCATGTTCGCCCTGTAGGATGATGCCGACATCCCCTAATTATGACAGTCTCGCTGTTTCTGGCGTCAGCAATTCTCCCTACTAACATTTAGGTTATTTTTGGATTCTTTTTATCATTTTCTCTCGTTATTACAGGCGATGAGGTACGAGAGCCCGGAAAGGTATCCTCGCGTCTTAAGTCTTCTCAGACTCTTCGTAGACCAATGTTTTTGAGTTTAGATACTGAGTGGCAGTAGCGGCTATATGTAGGTCTTGAGTTTAGGACTAGTGCCAAACTCTTGTCACGTTCCATCCATGCATCGTGATTCGGTGCCCTGTTTAACGAATTTGAATGCTTTCGCATGTGTGAAAGCAATAATGCTTACGCCATAGGCAGGCGATTCAAAACTTGGGCTATTATCCCATGGGCTATTTAGGACATGCCGTTGTTTAATTGTAATCGTTTAACAGCGTGTTATTACCACGTTTATGACGATGCACGAACAGCAGTATAGTTTTGCAGAGTAGACGTGTGAACCACAAATAATAATTGTTAAAATTGTTTTGTTAAGTCCAGTACAGAAAAGACCGCCTCAAACAGCTAACAACTCCCAACATGTGTTATGAGTTTGTTGCAAATTTGTTGGTGCAAACATAGTGCACAAACCACCGAGACAAACAACAAACAGTTTTGCAAAAAAAAAATGGAGGATACTATCAATTTGAAAATGCATATTGTGGTTGATCACATGTAAGGAAATTTCTTCTAAGATCACTCAAAATACAATCCTCTATTCATTTCGCAGAAAAAGGCACGCGTTTTCAGAAATCCACACAACACTGAAATCATGAAAATATTTTTTGAATGCGAATCTTGCGAGATAGCAGACGACGCCATAACTCGTTAATACAGCAGGCAACCAGGAAAAATGTTTGCTGGCAAACCCTTTTCCTTTGAGGATAACCGCCTCTTGAGCAAACACCAAAATGTTTGCTTAATTTTAGGTGCTAAATTTCATTTCAATTTGAGAAACTTCGCTGGTTTGCTCACCTGCACTCGCAATGAGCTAACGTACATGTAATCGAGAACGTGATTAATCTGGTTTAAAACGCTGGCTGTAACTGGTTCAACCAGATTGGCACCATTTGTGAAGAAAAAGCCACTACCTATAGCTACTCGCTGTAGAGATTTCGCAACGTTCGCAGCATTTGTTCAACCTACTCTCCCGACAATGGCCACATTTTGATAAAACCGGCCGAGTGACCTTGTGAGAAGTTGCAGCTGAGGGCTGGAGAAAAAAGGCCTCGCAGAATTTTAAGTTGGTTTTCTTTCTAGTGGCTCTGGCGAGAATTGTTTTTCTCGGAAAGCATTATGTTGAAAACCTTCAAATTCGCATTAAATAACGTAGCTAGGAATCGAGATCTTGGCCCGCTTATTTCCCTCCCTCCTAGAAGTGACCCCAAAAAATGCTAAGACAAAATGCAGTTTGACAAATTATTTACTAGTTATTAGATTTCGGACGATTTGTCCCGGCACAATTGTTAGCGCCTGAAGCGAGAGACTTTCATGATTTAGTGAGGTGGTTTGACTCGGTACGGATTTTGGCCCCCGTCACGTGGATCGATGACCAAAATGCTGACCAGTTTATACTGTATATTTATTGATTTACAGATGACGATGTTATGCGATGATCAATTTAAATCATTTAGTTTGGCCTCGATATCGTGACTATTCTACTGGCCCCTGGTGTCAAACTTACACATAATTATTTGATTTTAAATCATTCCCCTCAGAATATGACCAAACAATGATATAAATTAGTCGGTGGCAATCCAAACGAATTGACAGCGAAATTCTCGTACATTGAAATGTTTTGTCTAAATTACGACCATTATGTATCCAGGAGTAGGAGCTGCTAACACCATTAATGCTAGGTTTTATCCATTTTGAAATCTCGTCTACTTTTCTCGTCGTTTTATTTTTTTCAATACGAGTATGTACTGGTTCGAGTACCATATCATTAACCTTATTAAAATTAATGACACCAGTTTCCACTGTGTAATTGCGGACAAAATTGAAAGCCGCTACTCTGTGACCCGAATACGACGATCGCATTCGCTATACAGTAGGTTCCATCAAGTTGAATTTAATGGGGAATATTTCGGTTGAACCTATAGCTTTGAATGGGAATTATGTTTATGGCCTTGGCCACATCCTTTTAACATAGACGAACATTATGCTTACGGTTAGTACTACGTGTCCCTCGTGGCCACCAGCATAGCTCTCAGTAATGATTGAAACATGCAACTTACGCGAGATATTTCTGTTAGGAAAAAATTATTTTTGTCTTTTGATGTAAAGCATTATGTATGGCCTGTGAAAACATGGTGAATGATGTCGATAAACGTGTGGACACTTTGAAAATATGGATAGTTTTAAAAAAAAAAACTCGTTTACTAGGGTCTATCGGTAATTCGTTGACTATGGGTGGCTTTTGAAGATTGTTTTAGGCGTAAAATTGAATATTTTAGACGGTTTTTTTCCCATAGTTAACACAAGAAGATCACTAGAAAATTCTTTCGAAGATACTTTTAGGTACAAAATGTAATATTTTCATACATTTTTTCCTATAGGAAATGTGAATTTTATACTTATAAATTTTCTACTCATTAATTTTAAATCCTAATCTTAAATTCTAACATCGTTTATGAGGGTCTGCCAGTAATTCGTTGTACAATTTTAATATTTCCATATAATTAACACAAGAAAATCGCTAGGAAATGTGAATTTCAAATGCATAAATTTTAAAATTAAAAAAAAAAATCAGTGGGATTTAAAATCGCGCCATCTAGGGATCATTACATGCAATATCAGGTAAATTTATTTTATGGTAATCACGTCCTAGCAACTGTAAATTTATAGAAAGTTAATTAATCCACATATTGGACCATAGCACCTTTCTCTGGAGTGAATCTAAGCTAAAATGCTTCGCCGTCACCGACAGCTAGGCAAGCTTATTGGCTTTTGTATCATTTACTATTAAGGAAGCCTTTGGGTTTAATAAATAACGCGGTGTAAGGATTTTTCTGTCTAAGATATATTTAGAATTCATTCTCTTATAGGTTAAATTGTGAAATCAATGCTTCCAGAGCGCCCATGGTCTTATAAGCGTCGTGCCCTCTAGCGTTAAAAATCCTAATCATTTTTTCTGAGAATAATCCTGAGTCAGCATTTCAATATTTTCACTGATGTGAAACCACGTCCGTTGATTCGGTGGCAATTATGCTCAATGTCACCGCGTACTCTTGGGTGATTACTACACTCAGTGGCACACTATTCCTAATTGGCCTAATATAGCCTATAGTATGGAAGGAATAAAAAAAACAGGGTTGCCACTGACCTGCGAAGTCAGGCAAAACTGAAAAAGTCAGGCAAAGTCAGGCAACTTTGTCAAAATTTA
>JAQGAO010000105.1:0-49832 GCA_034697705.1 Ommatoiulus sabulosus | reverse complement strand
AAATGGGCTTGACCCCCCTACCATATGGCATTTAGTTGCTGACTGTAGGGTACTGAGTTGAATTGAATTGAATTGAACTTGATGTGGAAAGTTAAACATTGGTTTCAAAATTTTGAAGATTATCTGACAAAATGTCAGACGTCTCTCTAAAATAATGTTGGACAATATCCACAAAGTTTAGAAGATTTTTTCAATAATTTCTGATACATTTTCTCAATTTTTATTTATAATTTTGGACATTTTGTATGGTTTTCTATCAAGTGGTCGGGATAATACAAAATATATAACTCTAATTTTGAAATAAATTTGAAAATTTTACTTCAAAATTTCAACAATTATCTAAAAAAATGTCCGGCATCCAATTTTAAAAAATATCTACAATAAATCTACGAATATTTTTTTCCCAATAATTTTGGAATTTTCTCAAATTTTCTTATAACTTTGGACAATTTGCACAACATTTCGAAAATTTTACATACATTTTTTGTTTGTAAATATTTCGTATAATTTTATAAAAATTTCGCTTAACCCACAAATCAATAGTTCCAAATATTTCCAAATTAATTTCAAAGTTGAAAATTTGTTGACGTATTTGTAAAAAATGATATTAGAAATTTGAGTTTTACTTTTTCGTCATTTACATGTATATACGGTTTTAAATAGACTGGAAACTTCGTTTTACAATCATAAATCATATAAAGTGCCATCTTTTGATCGATTGGCGAAAGTGTTAAAATTTAGTTGTTAAGTAATACAAAAATTAATTCCTATAAAATTAAAAAAAAGGAATTCTCAAATAAGTGATACTTCCGTTAAAAAATATTTAAAAAATATTAAATTTAAGACCTATATATTAAGTTCAAAAAGTGACCAATAGAAAATTGACCACAATTGATAATGACATGTTTTATACAAAAATTTATTTGTTTGCAGATACCGGAAATTGGTACTTCTATAAAAAACTTTGGAACATGATGGAACAAGCGCTCAATTATTGCGTACCTGAACAACTTTCAGGAAAACTGTACAAATTGGCCACTAGGGTCAATTCGGATAAGCTTCTGCTGCTTGACCATTACGACCATTTTTATTGCATAAGTGAAGATGTTTTCAAATGCGGAAGTGACTATTTGCAATTTGATCGCAGTGATGCTTGTTCATTGGTCAGTCAGAAAATACAGGAAATCGGTGAACTGGAAGCTGCTGACCTAACAAACCAAGGATTGATGATTGTCCAAAATAATAACTTTAATTTGGTTTTAAAATCTTGGCAAATTCCTAGTAACTAATTTATGGTTTTAAATGGGTGTGGTAATATCGATAATACGTTTGATACACGTATCGATAGACGTTTGATTATCCATAAAAAGTTAAGAACTTTTAACATTAACTTAAATACTGTTTTTTTAATTGTTAATTTTTAAAATTCATTTTTTATCATGGTATAATTGTATAATTTTGTTTAAAATAAATATAATTTACGTTATTTTTTAAATTTAAAAAAGATATGAGGTTTTACATATATTTTTTTGAAATATTATTTAAGCAACAAACTGTTGCTAAAATATATTAAGAAATATATATAAGAAATATTGTCATGTTAAAAACAAGTGTGATGTTGTTGGTAGAATAATGTTTTTGGGAAATTAGTATATTTTTATTTCGTTAAAATTAAAAAAAATTTAGAAAATGCTATACATTTTTTGGGGGGAAAGCATGTCATTTTTTTCTGGAAAAATTGTATTTATTTGGTAAAATGTGATCATTTTGTTGAGAAATGGTACCTGTATGCAGAAAAATGTCAACATTTTTTTACAAAAGTTCGAACGCTTTACATAAAGTTTTTTAAGAACTTAGAATTTTTAAGTTTCAGACGAATCCATATTATAACAGTACAGTCGAAACATAAGATAAGTGCAAACAGTTTAATGGAAAGAAACCTGATAATAAGAGCTAACTTGCAAATATATTCGTATATATTCGTAAAATAACGTAAATAATATTTATTTTAAACAAAATTATACAATTATTGAAGAAAACAGTCTGATTTTGTTGTGGAAATTAACGTTTCTTGTCCTTAAATGTTTTAGAAATGTATTTTCGAAACTTAAAAAATGTTTTCGCATCAAGTTGTTATTAAAAGTCACAAATATTTCACCTCAAAAATGGAGTGGCAGCCATGACACTTTCATGAACAATTCACTCACATTGATTAATTTTAATGGATGTATTATCGATTTGAGTTAACTGCATCACTTGCACAATTTCATTTGTTCCAGCTTTTTTTCCTAAGAAAACATTAATTGATCGATTTCATAACAGTTGAATTAGTTTCTCTTAAAAGCATTTTGTAAAAATAAAATATGTTAAAAGTTGTCATAGTAACATATTTTGCCTTGTACAAAGATTGACAGAAATAGGTCACTAATTTATGACCAGTCTTCGGTAAACCTTATATAAACTTACAAAATTTAGTACAATAGCAGACTAGGTTCAAAATAACAACAATTGTTGATATGAGATACACAAATAGTAAACTTTTGCTGATAATTTGGCATATTTTGCTGCATAAATATGGCAATGTTAAAGGATTACAATATATAACAAAAGCGGAGAGAGTTGACAATCAGGTAAGTTTAGGAATTATTTTTACTTTTAAAACACTTATGAAAATATTGTAGGAATGCCTAAAAATTTCCATAATTTAACGAGTATGGTAATTATACTCAGTATAGTTTTGCGCCTGTGTCGGTTGTTTTTGAAAAAAATCTAACGTATTTGATGTAAAACCTCGTATTTAATTATTGAAATTTTAAAGTTTTTTTGTGGAAAAAATTGAAATCTTTTTTCAAAAAGTGTTGCTGTTTTCTAATAAAAAAACGTTTCCATCTTTTATTTATTTATTTTTTTAAAAAAAGATGCTTTTTTTTCGTATGTTTTCAATAGTATTTTCTTTCACGGTGTTTTTAAAAATGATTTTTTAAAATTCATATTGTGGCTGATTTTGAATAATTTGTGTGTGTGTTAAATTGCCTTTTTTTGATTATAAAAATTGTATGATTTTAAAAACTCTGTCATCTGCTTTATTATATGCCTTATGTAATCTTATTATTTCCTGGAAAATCCGTGAAAATAGAGTTAGGAAATTTATCTGAAAGATTTTCATTATTAAAAACGTTAGAATTCAAAAATAAATTGTCAATTTTCTTAGAATAATTTGAACCGTTTAGCGTCTAGGAAATATTACGTTGTTTTATTTTAAAATTTATTTTTTCACTTTTTAAAAATAAGTAAAATAAGTAAACAAATTTCTGGAAAATTTGTCCTTGCTTTAAGATGGATTTTTAATCTTTATTTTTACAGAAAAAATGTGTTTTCTTAAAAAAATCGTCATTATTAAAAAATTTGAGATTTTTTATTCTAAAATCATAAGAATTTAAAACTAAATTCTTATTCATATTATAATAATTCGACTCGTGGTTGTTTTTTTTTGTGGAAAAGTCATATTGTTTTGTATAAAAATTTCTTTTTCAAGTAATTATAATTGCATAATTTTTGAAAAAAAAACTTATTTCTTAGCAAATGCGTGCCTTAATTAATTGTCTTTTAGATAAAGTTTTTAACAATCTTGCAAGTTTTAAAAGTTTTAAATTATTTTATTTGAATATAGGTTTCTGACAATAACATTTTATATCATGTTATCAATAATTTTGCCAGTTTTTACATTCTTATTTTTGTATTTAACAGGATAGTTTGAACGTTGAAGAATTTCGAGTGATTGAAACACCAACTGTTGTAATGTGTATTTCAGCATGTTCAACCAATGAAATATGTCAAGCAATCAGTTATTCAAAAGGTATTTATGAATAAAAAAATCAGACATCTTTAGAAGATAAAATTTGGCATAAGCCTACAATTAGAATATTCTCTATAAAAAACCAAACTTCTATAGATAAAGAAGGAATAACGAACTTCATAATTGGTAACTTTCAGAAGTTATGAACAAATAAAATTCAAGAAAGAGGGAGATATTTGAAGAAAAAAAAATATTGAAAAAAAGCACTTTTTTTTCAAAAAACGACACAATAGGAATTTGTTTAATACTGAGTTAACAAATAATTCCGCTAATTTTTGTGTAAGTCCAAGTCCAAAGTATTTTATGATTATTTGTACAAACATTTTCGAAATATTAAAAAAGTTATTTTTTTTAAATATTTGTAAAGAAACAGGAATTTTTGAACCAACATTTCGAAATATTAGGAAAAAAAACGTTCTTTTTTTTAATATTTCAAAATCTTGGAGAAAGAAATTGTTCCTCTTTTTATTAAATTAACAAAAATAAAAAGTGTTAGCTTATCTAAAATATACACATCAGACGTAAAAATGCAATGTTCGTAGTTTATAGAACAGTTAAATAATTGCACAAAAAATGTTTGTTTTTAAGCTTAAAAATATCTAACCGTGAATTCATTATAAGAAGAACCCGCTTTATACGAATTTCTGATAGTACAAACTCATTTCCATTCCCCATCCAAGGGTATTGCCAAACGAATAATGTCCATTGCATTGTTTAAGACGAATTCCGAATTCAGAAATTGCAAATTTTCAGCTAAAACGAATGAATTTTCAAGTTTCCCAGCTAGCTACATTACGTTAAAACGAAATATGAAAAAAAGTAAGTTATAACGGGCAATTCCCCGATAAAAATTCCAGTACCTTCCCATTCAGGTACGTGTAAATAGGATTTCATCCAAATTTCGATAAAACTTTAATTCTCATTGTTGAAGTCTTGTATTATTTGACTTATGATAATACAAACTATGTTTTGACGTCACTTGAGATTCGCGTTAACGAGGTTCGACTGTAAATAAAAATGTTTTTTAAAAGAAAATTAATGGTGTTAAAAGTCCGGCCAAACTTATGATCGGTATTAATCGATTATTTTGTCCATTAAGGTGCCAGTCAGGCAGCAGTAAAACATCCTTGTAAACTGATGAAAATGTCATTATCGGACCCTTATTTGGTGGATAAAGAGGAAACAATTTACCTTGTGGTAAGTGACATAATTAACATTCATAAATACATTAGCTGGAAAAACGGGGTTGTACTTGAAGCGGTTTGTTTGACCTAATTAACTATAGCCATGGGCAACTCCAGAATTTACTTACAGTAGGCAGTTTTTCGTAGTGTATAAATGGAGAGTTGTTCACGGCTAGTTAATTAGCCCTTTTTTAACGTGGCAAACAAAGTGGTTAATGTAAATTCTGCTGTTGGAGAGTTGTTAATGGTTAGTCAATTAGGCCTAACGTGGCCATGGGCTCGATCGCCATGGGCAACTCCAGAATTTACTTACAACACGTACCCTAACAGCGTTTAAATGGGGTAATTAGGCCAACCAAAGCATTTAATGTAAATTCTGCAGTTGGACGCAATGCTTTTTAGAAAGGAAATGTGGCAAGATTAGCAGAAAATGTAAAATCTGTTGTTGTCATTTGCTAAATAACAAGCTACATGTTCCAAAAAAATTGGAAGACATTTATATTGATTTAAAATTATATTTTAAATATACAATAATGTAATGATAAATACTTGTATACTCGTATATTTTTGTGTAATATAAATATAAATTAAATTTCGATCTGTTCTTGTTTTGGAAAAATGAAATATCGGGTATAAGTTGTTTCCCTTTGATACCTTGTGCAACTCTTTTCTTGGTAAACTTTGACAAATTTTTAGAAATATAGTTTTTATTTTTCTTGACAATTTATGATTTTAAAACAATTTTTAAGAGTAAAAAAGTTACATGGTTTTCATTTTTCTTAGCATTTTTCTTAGTCCATTGTTATCCTGATAAACTTTTTCTTAGAGACTTTGGCCAATTTTTGGAAATATATTTTTTTTCTTGATAATTTATGTTTTTAAAACAATTAACTTTTTAGAAAACAAAGTCACATGGCTGTCCTTTTTTATTAGCATTTTTTAAGCCCATTGTTATCTTGTGTAACTCTTTTCTTAAGAAAACTTTGGCCAATTCTTGGAAATGCTTTTTTATTTTCTTGATAATTTATGTTTTTAAAACATATTTTTAGAAAACAAAATACATGATTTTTATTTTTCTTAGCTGGCTCGTATGTAAAATTCCCCCGGTTAATCAAACCTCGAATAATCGAGATTTCGAAAATCAATCATCCTTAAAAATGAAAAATTAGGACACTGTCTAAAATCACTTTCTAAAATCGTATTATAGAATAAGATAACAAGTGGAAACCAAACAAACCCTGCAGTAGTTACCGAAAAAACCACTGTAGCACCGAGCACAACTCAAGAGACCACGACGACAACTCAAGAACCCACAACGACAACTCCAGAACCTACAACGACAACTCAAGAACCTACAACGACAACTCAAGAACCTACAACGACAACTCAAGAACCCACAACGTCTACTCAAGAACCCACAACAACAACTCAAGAACCCACAACGACAACTGTAGAATCCACAACGACAACTCAAACATCAACAACAACTGCTGCAAGAAGTGTAGTCAAAACAGAACCCATCAAGCGACACCTTGGCGCTGACATTTTTGATGACAAATACATGCTCTTTCGCGATTCTCCTCCAGCTGGAACAATTTACTTCGTTCCAAGAAGCACCCCTTCTGTTTCTGAGTACGAGAAACCTAGGTCTGAGACATTTCCAATGTTTGACGGTCCTCCCACCGCCGCGTTCAACTACGATGGGCTGTGTTACCTCCAAAACTCAAACTCAGGTACTGCGGTGGACATGTTTAATTTTTGTTTGAAAATCATGCAATTTTTTTTAAAGACCATGACATTGTTTGTAAAATGACTAGTATTTTCAACATGGTGCTCTTTTTTTAAGAACTGAACTTTTGATAAAAAACAAAACAAAATTTACTCATCCAAAACCCCAACAATTTACCAAACTTTATAGAAGCATTTAGTACACCAATAACGTGACCTGCAGTGTCGCATCTTGCGGATTATTATGTCATTTTCTTAACAAAAGTGTTTTTGTTTTTAATTTTAGTTCCAAATGCTCCATGGCGTACATTCAAGCTTACCAAAGTCGATGCTCAAATTGGTGTTGCTACCGAAACTGAAGATGGCATCACACATCCGCTTATTTCTGGAAATGCGGTCTGTGCCACAAGGATTGGCACGGATTCAATTATTATGAAATATAATACTGGAGCAGTCAATTGTTATCATGTCGATGACATCAAATGCAAGAACTGCACCACAAAAACTCCACTGAAAACAGCATCAGCAAAATGTGTGGAAATTGCCAACAAAATTGCTTCAAGTTCTAAATACGGCAAAATAACTGCCCTAATTGGCAATTACGACGACTTCTTGGCCTACACCATTTACGATTCCTCCACCGTAAGCACCACGATTTATAACTTCGACGACGCATAAGTACAACTATTACAAATTAATTAGCTGATTTTTCAGCAATGATGTTTGATGAGAATGCAAATGGAATTGCTCGTAGCCACTTTGTGGACACCATCATATATGATGTACATGCAGGCCTTGTACTTTTTTTTACTACAAGTTGTCCGATAACTTCCGAAGTTTTCGAACAACGCTATAACAAGTTTGGAAATCTTGGAAAATCGAGGACACCCTGTATAAAACGTAAAGGTTGTCCACAAAGTCTCCGAACCATTCCAACTAGATTTTAGCATATGATTTGTTCGAAAACATCAAGGATACTCTGTATATAAAAGTATAGGGCATCCACAAAGTCTCCTTAATGCACATGCACGTGTTTATAGCTATGGTACGCTTTCATACAAACTGTTTGAAAAATCCGAGGGCACTCTGTACAATGTTCATGTTTCACATAAACTTGCTCAATGTGGGAATTTTTAATTCAGGAAAAAAAGCTGCATAAAAAGTTGTTTCCTGAAAATGCGCGTTAAGACACGTACTGCATGTACATGTAAGTGTGAAATGAAGTTTTTGAAAGATGAACATTATGTTTTTACATTGCTATTATTATTATGACAATTGTGTTACACGGTATTTTTATTATTATTATGATCGATCACTCAAAGTATGGATAATCCTTCTTGAAAAATTTGATAAATATATACAGTATCGTGTTTAAAAAATTTATCAAATTTTACAAGAAGGATTATTCATACTTTGAGATTATATATATTGCATGCATGCATTGTGTTATCTCAGAATATCCATAACCAGTAAATTACAGGTCCCAAAAATACTAAATAATTTTCGGCTTCAAAATTGGCCGAAGAAATCAATAAAACGTGAACAATTTTGAAAAACTGCAAAAATGAAAACGTGGAAGATTTTGAAAAAATTAAACAACGAATTTTTTGAATATGCCACAAAATTGACATAGGAATAATATTCGAATTTTTTAAAATCGACATGCAAAAAGTTGACAATGTTGCAAAATTTGTGCAAATTTTGTAAAATCGATATATAATTATTTTTTTAATAATCGTCATGGAATAAAGCAAAGTTTTGTCTGATTGACGTTCAATCAGACAAAATTTCCAGGAAATTGCGGCTTTTACCAAACAATAAAGGTACATGTGCTTAAAAAATTGTACGAAAATTCACACTGGGGTATGAAAATGCAAAGGGGTGAATTGAACCTTTGAAACTAGGTTAAAAGGTATAAAAGTTCAAAATGCCTGATGAAACCAAAATGGATAATGTGCACATGAAGTCACCCAGAATGTGGGCGTGGCTAATATTGCTCAGCGGTCATATTGAAGCATTTATTTTCGATGCTAAACTTCAGAAATCCATTACATTTTCTGGTATATTTCTAAACTTTCTTTTTTAGATCAAATATTTTTGAACACCCTGCATGGTTGATTATCAATATATTAATATATTGGGTGTCCACAAAGTCTTCGAGCAATTGTTTAGTGACTTCGTGGGCACTCTGTACACCCGATATAAACTCATTAACATACAGGGTGTCCGCAAAGTCTTCAGCAATTTTCACTTAAAACCCTTCTAAGATGTACTGTGTCTGTAAGCTTTGTGGTCACCCTGCATAAGTTAATCATATGGCTGGGCCTGGACCCTGGCTAGTTTCGATAAAGGATAGCCCCTAAAGGCGTCCTCTAAAATCAGCCTGACAAATCAGAAACCAGATCAAGTTTTCAAAAAAGAAATGGAAAGTTCACTGACATCGTACAAAAAAATTTAACTTATGATTCAACCTTGTATAAATAGCCAGGGCGAATTGGCAAAAGTTGACCAATAGGCTAAGGTGTTAAAGAGAGAACAACTGAGAAGGTAAGATTATGATTTTTTACAATATAAGCAAAATAAAAATCTTCTTGACCTTATCCTAAATTTTTAATTTTTATAATTCATAATAGACTGCAGATTACTTGGAAAGTTTGGAAAAATAAGTTTCACGGATAATCGATAATAGAAAAATTGTTTCGAATAGATAAATTCTTTTTTGGGGGGAAGAGAGGAGGGGAAGTTATTAACTTTTTTTTCGAAAAATAGTGTTGCTTTTGGAAAGATTGGTCATTTTTCCAGAAAAATAGTGTCGTTCTCCTTAGAAAAACTTACGGTTTTTTGTAAAACATTTGTTTTGAGAAAATGGTCTTTTTTATTTGGTATAATTGACAATTTTTACTAAAATCGTCATTTGTAGGACCATTTCATCTGCAATTTATGGATTCCCTGTAAAAGCCCGAAGTATGTCCACAAATGACGTTCTGAGATTTTTAGGGTATCCTGTACGATTAATAAGTGTCAACATTTGCAAATTAAAACCTGTTTTTTTAATGACAAGTTGGATTTCTATCCCGGAAAAAATTAAAGTTATTTTCTCAAAAAAGTTTGATTTTTGTCCCAACAAAAGCTAGTGCTATTTTCTCAAAATAAAAAATATAAAAGTTGATTCTTTGTCTCAACAAAATCTCGTGTTATATTTTCACATTTTTGAAAAATTTCCGAAAAAATTCGATTTTCAAACCTGTAAATTAATAAATTGCGCATACAGGATGTCCACAAAGTCTATGAACAATTCAAACAGCTTTAAATGTAAAAAAAATTGTGAGGAAATTATTAGGACACACTGTATCCTAAATGCATTGCATTGATATATTCCGAATACAGAGTGTTTCATAAATAAAAAACTTTAAAATGTTTTTACAATCAACAATTTACACTATATAGGTTACACTATATACCGTATAACATTTTTCAATTAGGAATGAGTCCATTTTGCCAAAATCGCTCTTGTTGTTCTTAACTAAACAGCTTTGGTGAAAGTGATGGTAATGACCTACACACTGACCACATCAACATTTTCATCACGTTATACCTTCTCGCTCCGATTACTTAACGGAAAAAAATCCATTAAAAGAAGATAGTTGAACAATAAAAACCAGTTTCTTTAAAAATGTTTAAGTGTTATTTTAGAATTACATAAGCTTATCAAATTCATTGTCAAGATTAACCAAAAAAGCGTTTTGTCAATAGGTACAGTGAATAAACATGAATGGAATTTGACCTTGACAGAAGTCGTGTTTGGCAACTTGGCTAAAAAGACAAGTCCATTTACCCAGATTTTAGTATTTTACATGTATATTTCGCACTTAATACCTACAATTTTTTTCGGTTTTTGAGCAAATTAATGCTACTCATCTCAAGTTTCGTGGTTATTAATTCAATAATACAAGAAAACCACAAAATCTTGTTATTTTTTTTAAACCTTACAATATGTACCGTATACAGTACTTGAAACAAAACAGTTAAATTTTTGTCTCAAGTTAACAAAAGTTAGATTTCTGTCACAACAATAATATTATTTTTATCTTCTCAAAACTAAACTTTAAATTTCTGTCTCAACAAAATTAAATGTGTTATTTTCTCAAAAGAAACTTAAAAAAAAATGTATTTTAAGCAAAACTTAGATTTTTGTCCCAGCTAGTGCTATTTTCTCAAAATAAAATAATAAAAAATGTATCTTAAATAATATAGTAATACCGCATAGTATGTGCAGGTTTTCTGAAAAATCATCAAAATAATTTTTTTTAGGAAATACAGTATATATTTCGTTGTTTTTTATTTTGCAAAAATGATCATCTATAGGCCAATTACATTATAACATATTCATAATTATCTTATTTCAACATTGTTTTTACACAAAAAAACACCTTAGATTATCGAAACTTTAACATATTTTCAGCATATATTTGTTTGCAATTTGTTGGCTTAATCACGAATTTTTGGCTAAAAAAAGGGTTTAACATTTATTGAAAATGTTTATCCTAACGGTACCAACATGTGTGAAGGTGACCTAGAAAATGCAAATTGAGCAATGACTCAATGCTCAAAGATTTGAAGCAAAAACAAGCAAGAAAAAGCATGAAGAGAATACTAAAATCCCGCTACAACTTTGTTAATCATCATCAAGTTATTGAACTTAAAAATGGCCAAAAACTGGTCTTAGTCCAGACCAATTTTTGCTCCACCCAAATTTAAGGTTTTTTGGCCCAGCTGCTAGAGGCTAATTTTGGGTAGTTTTTTTGTGACAAAGTATTTGAAATTGTTTTTCAAGTTTGTGTCCATCATCGAGTTCAATGGTACTATCATAAGATGCAATTAAGACCAAGAAGGTACCAAGCACCGTTTCAATGAAATTTTGCATTCAATTGTTTTTTAAGAAAATTCAATTTCACCTTTTGAAAGGTCAGCAGAAAAAAGGTAATCAAAACCTGTTTTGTTAAAAATGCTTGAGTCATACATTTAAGTAAGAATCTGGGCCGAAATCCAGGTGCATAACCTGGGGTCCTGAAACCAATTCTTGGAACAAAATGACAAAAAATATTTAAAAAAAAAATAATGATGAAGTTGGGAAAGTTTTGAGAAGAACATTTATAGAGAACTTTGTTATATTTAAAACGTTATGATTTTTTAGAAAAAAAAAATGGTATCGTTTGAGAAAATTATCATTTGTTATAAAAAACCTTGGTTGGGTAAAAATGTGTGAGTCATAAGTGAAAATCTGGGGCGGAATCCAGGTAGACCCTGGGGTCCTGAAACCACTTCTTGGTAAAAAAAATATTAAAAAACGCAAATTTTGGATAGTTTTGCGAGTTACAATTTGAAAATTAACGCAGCATAGAAAACTTTAGCATATTAAAAAGTTCTAATTTTATAGATATCAATCGTATCGTTTGAAAAAAAAATGAAAAAAATTGACGGAAATCACATGAAAATATATTTTAAAAATTAAAAAAAACTATTCGAGAAATTTTTGCTAAACTGCAGAATATCTATGAGATATTTTTCGAGTACTTTTAATTGGTTAAAAATACATATTTTCGTTCATATATAAAAAACTCCAATTTTTGGCAAAGTTGTTGGTTTTCTTTTTGAAAATGACATACGTTTTTTGTAAATCGATTTTTGGATTAATTGTACTTTATTGCTGATGAGGTTTCATTGTTTCCACACAAACATTATAGATATTAAGTTTAAAAATACAGTTATTTTTTTTGCAAAAATTGCAATTTTTCATTACTCTCAATTTTTAACAAGTTGATTGTAAAGTTATGAAAAAATGTACAGTTTTTAAAACAATTTACTATCTCTCAACAGTTACATATATCGATTACTATAGATGGCGCTTTTCGAAAGCATTATAAGCTTCGCAAAATTTATGATAAAAAGTAACACTAAAATCACTGGCTGAGGATTACAAGTTTCGTTCATTTTATTATCACGTCCAACCACTTGAAAATCTAACAAAAATTAAATTCAACTCGTCACCTTAATGTTTGACCTATTATCATAAACATGTCATTTCGACATTACAGATTTATTTCCGGTATCGTTATGTTTCAGATTTAAAAAAGTACCAATATGGCCGCCAAGCTCTCGTTTCTTATTGGTCTAACGTTGATTGCCTTAAGTCAAGCAGGTAAGATATCTGATTTTTACATCAAAGGTGTCTTACAAGATGGTCTACAATTCCTAAACATCGTTTTGAAAAAATTAAAAGACATTAACGGCAAATATTTTTCAAACAAAATTTACGAAAAATTGAATCAAGTTTACAAATATATACTTTTTTATATTTTGGAAAGTACATAATTTGCTATCGACTGTGTTATTATAAAATATCAAAAATACTTTAAATTTAAATTTTATGAAAGATTTCAAAACATGCTGCAGCGCCATCACGGCGACAACTTAGGTGAACTAATTATAAATGTTTATTTTTTCAATAAAATTTGAACGGGAGGCATTTTTGATATTTTAAAACGCAAAGTCGCTGGAAAGTTTTGTGTACTAATGAGGGTAAGAAAGAATTGTTTGAAAACTTTCATAATTTCTATGTCGTGTGAATAATTGATCAAATTGACCCCAATAATCATTGTTCGCATTTTCTTGCTATAAATATGACACGATTTGTTGTGTTGACAATTTCTCAAGTAAGGTTAAGTACATGGATTCTAGAAAGTTATTTTAAAGATCAATTTAAGTCACTGTATTTTCCCAAGCTTACTTTTGGTCACAATTTTTGAAACAGATCCTTGTTTGGTCGCCAATTCTTCAAAAAAAAAAAAATTGCGTTTTTATATACTTCTTCACAAAAGCTTCTACAAAAATTCATTCCTGGTAACAAATGATTAATTTTATTTCCTCCAAAGATCATCTCTTTAAAAAAAAGCATATTTTTTGGTCACCAATTCGTCAAAAGACCATTCTTTGCACTGTTTCTGACCATTCTTGACCCACATTTCTCCACAACAAAAACTCTGTATTTTTAGGTTAATACCACTTTTTCACAAAATTTTATACAAAAATTCATTTTTGGTCAATGATGAGTAATGTTTGACAACTGGCTGTTGCCAGTCTTCAGTATTTTTTGAGATATAACAACAAAAAAATGTCCCCAAATTCTGTAACAGAGCACCATTCCCCAAGTAAAGGGAAGATCATCTGCTACTACAGCAACTGGGCAGTTTACCGTCCAGGCGTTGGCAAATACACAGTGGACGACATTCGAGCGGACATCTGCACCCACGTCATCTACTCCTTCACCGGTGTCCAAGAACAGAATTCCGAGCTTTGGATTTTGGATGAAGAGCTGGACGTCAATAAAGGTCAGTAATTGGAAACAGCTACTTTAAAGCCAATTTTATCTTTTAACGTTTTATCATCAAGTGCTGACCTTATAGTGACCTACACTAAACATGTGGACAATTAGCATATAGGCACTTTCCCATTTATGACCCTTGCATAAAGCTATCCGCACTAACGGACGTCTGGACCTTATTAGAACAATGATAATATAGAGCATTTATCCTAAATTGGCAAATAGGGTGATTGTAAAGATTAGCAAACTGGGTCGATCATTGGGTGAGGATTTCAAGAGTTTCAATTTCGAGATACAATAAAAAAAACACATGCATGAGCAACGGTCAATGCTTTTTTTCTTTAATTACCCGGTATTTAATAAGTTGCACCATTCTCAACGTGAATAACAAACTTTGTTTTGTACCAAAAAAGCAACAACAAAAATGCGCTTTAGATGAATAAACAAAAGAAAATGTAAGATTGAATTGAATTAAATTTAAATGATGAAAAGAAAAAAGGTTCCATTCAACTACCAAGAGTGACAACTAATGCATGACCACTACTTTCAAGAAACTATACGACTACTGTATATATGTCCACACTGGAGGAAATATAGAGGAACTTTTTTGTGCTAATTGTTGCCAATTGTTTCTGGAAACATAAACTTATGTAAACATACTGGAACGTTCTGGCCTCACCAGGATCGAGGAGGCCTCCCAAGACACCGTGACCTTCCTCCGCAAAATGGAATTGGTCAGGATCATCCATGTTCTCGAAATCTCAATTTTCGGAAAATTACACAAGATCTCGGATGACGAGGAACTCAGGCTGTATAGATACTCATCAACGTACCTCACTCCCAGTTCCCTCAGCTCGAGAATAAATATCCCCGTTATTAACGTTCCCATGCCCAGGACATCTCTCTAATGCGTGCTGAAATTCATATTTAATTCCCTTTGATGCACTTGGTCAGCACCTGCATGATTAAGGCTAGGGTGGAATTGTTGTGCTGACAATGTTTCAAGATAAATTGATTGCGTACTTTCAACAATTTATCGGCTGATCGCTCTCTACAATTGAAGACGCTGTGTCTGGTGACATCAAAACATTCCGCAACGCACTGCTATATTACTTCAATGGCGCTTGTCAAATATAATGGAGATAAAATTCAAGCACAATGCGAAGAAAGAACAAAGAAAAGAATTATTGCCGTTATGGCACACTGTACCGTCTTCCGTGGATGTGCCATCTTGACCTCCGTAGGCGACTCTGTCCTAACGCCCAAACTCTGGCACAAGACATGCCCACAGCTTGCTTTCTCTTCGTAGCGGTTGCATGGCACTGTCTTGTTCCGAGCATGGTCCATTATCCTACTGCACTGAGGACAAGCGCATCTGGCCGGTGGACGCTGTACATAAACTCACTTGGGACTTGATATTGTCTTCCTTCAAGCTCCTATGACAATGTCTCCATTCTGCGCGCAATCCTTTATATTCCAACATTGGAAATCCGTAAGGCACATATCACCCTGGTCTTCATGAACTGTGAGTCAGTGGTTGCTCCAAACTGCATGATGGCCGGTGCATGTGCATTTTACATCAGGCATTCAGGCCTCCTGGCCTCAGGAGTGGCACTCCAAAAATCTCTGGATCTGCAGGCTCCAGAATCCATTCTGGGGTCCTCTTCACACTCTTGGCTTCTCCAGCTATACAGTAGGTTTCTGCCTAACAGGTTTCAGCTGAATCTTCTCAAAACTGGTAACTTACTGTATCTGTATTCTTCTTGGGACGTCCATCCTCTCTGCCAGGCTGTTCAACTCTTCTCCAGATTTTGCTCCAAAATTCCTTCATTCCTTGGTTGCATTCCTGTTTCTTAGGAATCTCGTAGTGTCGGGTCAAGCTAAGGTCAGGTTTCAGGTAAGGCGCCAAGCATGAGTGTGGCCTTGGCGGCCTTACATATTGTACCACAGTATGTTGTCACTTCCAAACTGCTCGATGGAAAGGATTAAATTTCAGCTTCATGAACTAATTATCTTTCTTCAGGAAATTTCTTGAAGTTCACCGACTTGAAGAAGAAGCATCCTCATTTGCGGACCATGGCCGCAGTGGGAGGTTGGGCCGAAGGTGGCCGGAAGTACTCTATCATGGCGGCTTCAGACGAGCGTCGAATAGGTTTCGTCAAGAGTGTGGTGGCCTTCATGAACAAGTACAACTTCGATGGCTTTGACTTGGATTGGGAATATCCCGGAGCCACGGACAGAGGAGGAAACATGAAGGACATGGACAACTTCCTTTTCCTCGTAGAGGTTTGTTGAATTTGGACTTAACTTCCAAGGAAAACTTTGAACAAGAAAAACTTCCTGTTCCTCACAATTAATGGTCAAGTTTAACGTGGAAAACTTTTGTAAAATTTAAATCAATGACGTGGACAACTTGATGTTCCTCATATTGTCTATAGTTTACTTTAATGCGTCTTTTACATATAAATTTTTAAAAAAACAAAACATGAACAAAACATACATGGGCATTGGGCAATATTTTCCTGTACCTCGTAAATTTCACAGCCTTTTCCATGTACTTTTAAAATTTACACATACACATCTTTCTGTTACTGGTTTTTTTTAAAAACGTTTTACATCAAGAGATACAAGAGATTACATCAGTTTAATATGTAAATTTGTAAAATGGCCATGAAGGACATGAATTTTTTTCCATTCTTCGAGTGAAAGTACATGTATAGTTGTGACAAATTGAGGTCTCGTCCCTAATTAATGAAGGACATGAACAGCTTCTTCTTGGTTCATGTAAAGCAACAGTAAGGAATTTTATTTAATAGAAATTAACGAAATTTTCAGGACCTTCGTGCGGCTTTCGACGCTGAACAAAAAGGTTGGATTCTCACAGCTGCTGTAGCAATGGCCAAATTCCGATTAAACGAAGGCTACCATGTACCGGAACTGGCAGAGTAAGTAAAGTCCACGAGGTAACTTTTGTAAGCAAAGGAAACATTACCAGTTCAATGAAACATGTTGTCAATTAAAGAAATGCTCATTTTGACATTTAAGGGAAAAATACATGTGCATGTATTTAAAGTTAAAAAAATATTGTCAAGTAATAAACTTGAAGAAACTTTAGGCCAATCAAGAAAATATTTGACAAGTTTAAAGAAGCTACATTCAGCCAGTCGATGATATTTAATTGACTTATTATACAGATTATTGGATTTCATTCACGTCATGTCATATGATCTACGTGGCAACTGGGCTGGATTCGCCGATGTCCACACTCCTCTCCACAAAAGGCCTCACGATCAATATGCGTATGAAAACCTGAATGTGGTAAGGTCCAAAATAGCGGATTTTCTCTCCTGGTTTCAGAAAATTGGTAACTTCCATGGCAACTTGTAGTTCCAGAAAGTTGGTAACTTCCGGAACGGTTGATAACTTCTGTATCGGTTCCAGAAAGTTGGTAAGCTCTTATGTTGGTTGCAGAAACTTGGTAACTTCAGCACAAAGTCGGGAAATTTCACTTTCGCACTGGTTCCATAAAGTTGCCAATTTCTGCACTGGTTCCAGAAAGTTGATAACTTCCGTACTGTTCCCAGAATGGAAGATATTCTCAAATCGATCAATCTAGCAATTTTGAAGATGTCATTTTGATGCAAAAGTTTTTGGCGCTTACAGGAAGGTGGACTTCAACTCTGGGAGGACTATGGGGCTCCTCGCGATAAGTTGGTCATGGGCATCGCCTTCTATGGCCGCACTTACACCTTGGGCAGCAAAGAGAACAATGGCTTAGGTGCTCCGGTCAAGAAGTGGGACACGGAGGGCGGCACTCCTGGACCATACACCAACGCCAGCGGCTTCTTGGCCTACTACGAAATCTGCGAATACATCAAGACCAACGAGTGGACGCTAAAGTACGACGACATCGGCAAGTGTCCATACATGCACAAGGACAACGACTGGGTTGGATACGATGACGCTGACAGCATCAACATCAAGGTAGATATGGCACAGTTTGGAATTTTTTTTTGCATTGGATCAGGGTGATGACAGCTCCCTGCTTTTTGGAACCAAGATTGCTGGTGAAGTGACACATCGACCAATTATTTAACTGAAGTATATTTTTTAGTTAAATTTCCTGAAGCAGAAGGGATATGGCGGAGCCATGATCTGGGCGATCGACATGGATGACTTCCGTGGACTTTGTGGACCCGAAGACATTCTTCTGGAGACCATGTACGCGAGCTTAAAGGACTATGTTGTTCCTCCACCCCCTGTACGACCCACAACTACTTCAGTGAGTAACTTCATTAAAATTTTCATTTAAAGTAAAGTAAAAAATTAGTGAAGAAATACAAGTAAACAAACTACTTCTACACAAGGATTAAAACTAAAGAATCCAGTACAGGTAATATGACAAAATTGAATTAAAACTATTTTTTCATAAAGAATTTGTATTTAAACAGGGTTCCCCAGAAATTTCATATTTAACTTCCATGACTTTTCCAGGTTTTTTAAAAAAATTTGCACCGATATTTTGCAAAATTAGCATGAACATTTTTTTGAAAATTTTACATATTTATATTCGGAAAATGTTTGAAATTTTTGCAAATTTATACTCGGAAAAGGCTGTAACTTTTGAAAATTTGTACTATGAAAATGTTGATAATTTTGCCAATTTGTCTTCAGAATCTGTTGCAATTGTTGAAAATTTCTCCTATAAAACAAGCAGAAATTTTCCTACACAAAAATCGGATTTAAAGTGAAGAAACTGCAGTTTTACTTCAGAATTATCTGATCATACTAATCACAGCAGTTAACATGAACAAACGATGTTTTTCATTTACTAAAATTGGATTTAAACCAAGAAAACTGCAGTTCAAACTAAAAAAGTACATTTCCTTCATAAGATTGAATTGAAAGTAAAGAATTAAACTACAGTTTTAAGGCAGCATCGCAGCTAGCAGTTGAAGTACAGGCAGTACATGTTCATTTAATTCACTAAAATGGGATTTATGTATAGAAAGTACAGTTTTACAGTATAATGACAGCAGTTATAACTAAGTTTAAAACAGCCCTAAAACTTCCTTTACAAAACGAACACAAACCATAGCTGAATCTAAAGAACAAAAACAAAACTGTACAAAAATCGAAAGATTTTAGTCTAACATCATGTGATCCAGGTGTAATCTAACCTCTCAACAACAATTTCACAGAGTCCTTGGTGGCCAATCAAGCCTACGAGGCGATCAACCACGCCATGGCTGACCACGCGGCATCCAACACAGCCCGGTCAGGCAATAACCACTACCACCACAATGACCAGCACCAGCACAGAGCCGCCCAGTCCACCAGTAAAGAGCAAGACTCCGGCAATCATCAAATCGCAAACATCAACGTCAAGAACTATCGAAGAGACAACGACGAGAACCACAGAAGCAGCATCAACAACCACGACCATGGTACCAAGTACCACAACCGTGGCTTTGGAGAGAATAACCCCTCGACCTGTGCCCATCAGCCCAGAAATACCTTTGTGTCCAGGGTCAGATGATGCCTTTTTGACTCACCTCAATTGCCGTAAGTACTGGTGGTGCCTCGGTGGAGAAGCTTTCGAGGTGACCTGTCCAGTCGGCAACTCTTGGGATCCGGCAACCAATAGATGTGGTACAACTTCCAGGGCAGGATGTCCGAGCCAAAAAGAGCTAGATTTGGACATCATCTCAGTTTCATAGATTGGTCACTCATGTGTTGCTTTCTGAAGACTTCATCTTGAGTAACATCGACGTGGCATGCTGAAATGATATGTAGTTTAAAGATTTTAGTTTGTTTTAAAAAAATTAGATAAAACGGTACGTTCGGAACAATTCGTAAAGAAAAATTGTGTATTCGTTATTTCGAAAAGTTGTAACGTATTTTAGGACAATTGTGTCATTTAGAAAAAACGTAAAGGTTTTTTTTGGGAATATACTGTAATGCTGTTTCGATAGAATTTTTTTCAGAAATATTGAATTAATTTTAGAATTTTTCTTGCCTTAATTTGAAAATTGTTTTGTCTAGAAGAAATTCAATAGTTTTTTTTTAAACTAAACTTGCATCGTCTGAAAAACAGTTTCAGAGAATTGTATCAAAATTGCATTGTTTCACAAAATTGTGTTGCTATTTAAAAAAAAAAAGTAGTTTATATAAAAATGAAACGTTAGTGGTTTTGGAGGGGAAATTGTGTCGTAAAGATTTCATAATCTTTTTAAATGTATCATTTTATGAGAGCTTGTAAAGTTTAATAAAAACTGTCAAGTTTTTTTTATAATATTTGGTGTATTTTTTGTTTTGGTTAACATTGTGTCATTTATATCAATTGTAAATTTCTCTTTAGATTATTTTTGGAAGAATTTCATAACCGAAGTAACGTCGCCGAAGTAACGTCGACATGAACTATCTGAAAAGGTGTGAATTCATCAAAATGGCTAAAATTCAATGGTTAATATTATAATATTATTTTATAAATAGAAAGTACATGTACCTTTCTTCAGCAGGATTAGAGTCATGAATATCTATCTTTCCTCTCCTTAAATTCAAGAAACTACTTTTGAAAAAGACAATAGCAGATTATGACGTTATTTCTGGTTGTAGCACAAAAGAGCGGAAAGGTAATGGGAACGCCACTTCCGGTTAAGACAAATGCTGCTGGAATTTGGGAAAATGGGGGATAATGACATCACTTCCGTATATTAATTTAATTTATATATTAAGTATACTGTGCTTCTGGTATAAAAAAAATATTGTTGGAAGATAGTGCTGACATCACACCAGTTAGGGGCACAAAATGGCTGATTGAAAATCAGCTATTTATCAAAAAGGTATTTCGTATTGCTAAGATATTTGTAATCATTTTTAATAAAAAAAGTTTATTCGATATTCATGTAACATTTTTTGATCATATTTCAAGGATGGCATATATAATACGTAACTGGCGAATAATGAATTTTCTACACACGAAAATAGGAATTAAACTCATTAATTCCAATAAGTGATTAATATGGATTAATATATGAACAAAGAAAGAGCAATCAATGAAATAACGATTATTTTTTCGCTTCATACATGACCATTTGATAAAAATATTTTATCCAAAGAATTATCTATTTCTTTCACCTTTCTGGCATAATTAAATATGAAAATAATTGCAAAAGATCATGTGATACAAATCGGGTAATTTGGTGATTTCTTGCGAATATTTTGTGGAAAAAATTAATTTTCATAAAAAAAAACTTCAATTTCATGTTACATAACATTTTTACATTTCATAGGATTTAAAAGGTAGTTTTACATTTTCTAACTAAATAAAAAAAACTGTCAGGGTCAATTTGCCGATTTTGCATGAAAATTTGAATATTTTGATAAAAACAAATATATAAATATTGTTTTCAAAGATAACAATGGGTTCATTAACCATATTTTCACATTTTATCATTTTTTTCAAAAGATGAAAAAAAAATTGGTGATTTGGTGATTTCTTGCGAATATTTTGTGGAAAAAATTATTTTCATCAAAAAAACTTCAATTTCATGACACATAACGTATTTTCACATTTCATAGGATTTAAAAGGTAGTTTTACATTTTCTAACTAAATACAAAAAACTGTCAAGATCAATTTGCCGATTTTGCATGAATATTTGAATATTTTGAGAAAAACAAATATATAAATATTGTTTTCAAGCGATAAATCGGGTAATTTGGTAATTTCTTGCGAATATTTTGTGGAAAAAATTATTTTCATCAAAAAAACCTCAATTTCATGACACATAACGTATTTTCCCATTTCATAAGATTTAAAAGGTAGTTTTACATTTTCTAAAACTAAATAAAGGAAAATTTGAATATTTTGAGAAAAACAAATAATATATTGTTTTCAAAGATAATTATTTTCATTAACCATATTTTCACATTTTATCATAGGAAAGCAATTCATATTGAAACAAATCGTGAAATTTGGGATCTTTAAGTGAAAATTCAATGGAACAAAAAAATTAAAACAATTGATTTTTCTTAAATAATTAAATACAAAATCAATTCAAAATTATCTGAGCCTGTCAGAAGCGGTTTCTGGAAAGTTGTTCGCCAAGAATTGATCCCCGACAATTGGACGCAGGCGTCCGCTCGGTTTCTGATTATTTTGAATAACTATAGTTTTCAGTTTATAGAATTAGATTTTGAAACTACAACCAAAAAATATATAAATAATCAAAGTTCCCCCATTTTGAAAAAGTCAGGTAAATTCCACGTATTAATGTTGTCACAATCCAAATTAATCCTTCCACATGTACGTGGTTTGCTTAGGGACCATTTGTAAACTTTTAAAATTTCCCCAGTAAAATTTACAATATATACAACAATTTCCGAGGACAAGTTTGCAAAATGCTCAACAGTTTCCGTGGACTAACTTGCGAAATTTGTCACGTCCAGAGTACAAGTTTGCAAGATTTCCAATCTTTTCCGATAACAAATTTTCAACATTTTCCAAATACAAGTTTTTCTTTGTTAATTTTGAAAGAGTTGCAAATTAACATTAGTAAATATACAAAACATTGAATATTTTCCTGTGTCGATTTTGAAAAATCGTGGATAACACTGACATATGTCAATTTTGACATTGTTTAGATCTGGGAAATGTATTTAAAAACCTGGAAAATTAAGGGAACTTGAATATGAAATTTCTGGGGGAACCCTAGCAATGGACTGCAATTCTACCTTAGCGGTCTGCGAAATATTTGTATTAATTTACCAGTCCGCGAAATATTTTTCCAATTTTTACCGGTATGAGAAATATTTTTAGTATTTTCACCAGTCCGCAGGGGGTAAAAAGATTGGGAAACACATCAAACACTGCTGTACAATGTCAGTATGGGTAGAGTAGGATTTGTGCACAGGATCGCTCAAAAGACTGGGTTAAATCAGGGTAGGTCAGCGGTGTTGATCGGTTAGGTTAGATCAGATGTTAAATAACTATGGATAATTCGCCAAAACGAATTAGCGAATGTATTTCCGGGCTAGTTTTTTTCATACCATTTCCCAAATAAAGAAATGTACCGATTCCTTTTTATCTAAGATAAAAAATGGTCAACTTTTTCATTTATTTACGAAATTCAGTAATTTTTAGGAGAATTTGAAATTAAATGTGAAAGAAATAAAAAATTCTCTACATGATTTTTCAAAAATAGTTTTGAGCATAAAATGTAACACTATCAATAGATAACAAAGAAAATAGCAAGAATTTGGAAATTTCGCAGTTTTAAAGATTCAATGCATTTATTTTTAATGTAATAAAAACTTACCTCGCAGTTTTATTTCAAAATAGACGCCAACTAGCGATCACTATGACAACTGACAAAACTTGACAGATTAACACCCTCCTGAAGGAGGTTAAATCGCGCCTGTTTAAATGATGGCGCCTCCATATGGAAGCTGTGCAACAGGGCACACCTGCCACTATACCCTGAGACGCACCTATACGCTCACTGGCTCACTAGTGAGCCCTCCGTTAGAAAGGAGCGAATCATTATCATCATACATTCATTAAATATGAACGGTTGCGAAACTTGAAAAATGTGAATTTCCCAATTTCCAGAATTTTCTTTTATTATCCATTGAAAACCTTTAAATGTCATGACTAAAAATATCTTCGCAAAAATTCCACTCACCTCAGATAGTTGAATAACCTTCAACTACCAAATACCTACATGTAAGTTTCAATTTATTTACATATTTTTAAATATTTGTCGAAGATAGTTTTAAGAATAAAATCAAACATTATTGTCAAAAATTTGTTTCTATAGATAATGAAATGAAGGAAAATTTTTGGGATTTTTTACATTTCTAAATTTAATTTGTGAAAATTTTAAATTTATTAACACTTTCCAAAGAAAGTACAGTGTATTAAGAGTAAAAATCAAACATGCCTGGGAATAGTTAATTTTTCTTAACTCAATGAAGGGGAAAGAGAAATTGTCTTTTGCTTATTGACATTTCTTGGATTTAGAAATTGAGGGTGCACATTTTTCGAAGATAATCGTAAACCAAACATACAAAATAAAGACGAAAAATTCACAATTTAAAATATATAAACTTTAAAATTTTGAAATAAATTTAGGGATTCAGTAATTGATTGGTTTACATTTGCAGTTTGGAAATGTATAATATTTAAAAAATTTCAAAGTCAGATTTAAGCATAAAATGAAATATTTTCGACGTTTTATTCTCCTGTAGATAACGAAAGAAAATAAGATAATTTTGTTTCACATTTCCAAAATTTCGAATTTATAATATTTTTCAAAGAAAACTTAGACCACATAACGAAACTTTTTTTTGATAAATAAATTTAGAAAGTTATGGAAAAGCTTTACACATTTGCAATTTTGAAACTTAACATTTTGTAGTTTCAAGAATAAAATCAAACATTTTTGGCAAAATCTTATTTTTCTATTGAATAACAATAGAAAATAACAAGAAAAATTCACAAATTCAAAATTTTAAACTTTAAAAATTTTGAAATGTAGGGATTTAGTACTTGAAGATTTGAACTTTATGTTTGACACTTTTTTAAAACACTACGAACATTTTTGCAAAACCTATCACAAATATATTTAAAATAGACGATGACAATTTATGATGGCAAATAATGCAACATGTGAACTAATCTTTGAAGCTTTCTGATGTTGCTTGACGAAAATTGAAAAAGGAAAACAACATAAAACAAATTGTTTGAACGTTAAATGAAATTTCGTAAAATAAAAATTTGGGAATGATAGGTTAAATGCTAGTTTTTGAAATGATGGACATGATGTGAAAATCATCGCTTACGACGACAAGTCCTTTTATGTTCCTTCTGCCAATGAAGTTGTTGACATTCAGTACTGCAATATGATGTGTTCCAACAGCAATGGTAAATGGCTTCGTTTTCGCAATTGTAACACTAGAAAAATACAAAAGAAAGAGAAATTACTTACAAAAAATCGTAACACTGGAAAAATGATAAAAAAAAATTTTTTTACAAAAATATGCTTTTTGGCATTTTTCTTTTTGTAAAATATATAATTTTTTGTTATATTTGGCCATTTTTGTTGTAAAATGTCATTTTCATACGAAAAATATGGCAGTTTCTGTCAAAATAAAAATGTATCTTGTATTTGAATTTGACAAAAAATCAAATTTTACAACACCAGATTCAAATTATCCATCCACAAATGCAAAATGTTCTAACTTTACACCAACAATTGTCAAATTTTACTACAACCAAATACAAAATTCTACTAAAATTCTACTTTTTTTTTTAACATTTTTCATGCTCATGACATGAAAAATGATTTTTTTTTCATGTCAACCTGATTTTTTTTTAGCTAAAAACAAAAGATAAAACAGATAATTTCATCAATAGATGACAAACACTAATTACCCATTGCTTCTTCTTTATTTCAGAAACAAGCTGTTGATGCTTTTCCATAATATCTCTGATTTCTTGGCCATGACATTCCTTGAATTTTGCCTCCGTTTCTGCCCTCGTCCGATCAACTGCCTTCCTCAGCTCTTCGGCTGCACGGCTCGTGAGCCTTGCTTCGTTTTCGGTCAGTTTATCTTGAAGCTAAATAAAGGGCTCATTGATTAAACTCAAGAACATATTTATGAACATAATACAACTTGTATATACCGGAAAACACGAAATGCTTGTACGTTTAGTATGATTGTTTTCATAATAAAAGCCATGAACGTGTCAAACTTTCCAAATGTTTTCAAAAACTTTTGGAAACATTTTAAGTTTAACTTCATTTTAAGTTTAGGCTGCAAAAATTGCTACATAAAATGAAACTTGCAATTAAATTTCAATTAAATCACAATTGAATAACGCCAGAAAATTCCAAAAATTCAGAAATACAAGAGAAGTTTTGTATAAAGTAAAGAGAAACGCTTTTCATAAATTTCAATTTCTTTTCAAAAGACTAACTTTTTCCTAAATATCAAATGTGTATTCTAAATTTGAAACATTTTTCAAAAATTTGAACATTTTCCAAAGAATTTGAAAAAAATTTCCTTGCTTCAGTTTTACTATGTTATCAATTTTCAAAATGCGAGTACAAACTCTTTATGAAATGTGGTACATTTTTGCAGTGAAAATTACATTAAGTCCGTACCTCATGCTGAAGTGCTGTCATCTCGCTCGCATTTTCATGCTTCAGATCGGCTTGAAACGTCCTTTCCAAAACCCTCGTGCCTGAAGTGACAGCATTGCTAACTGTCCAGTTGTTAGAAGATGGCATGCAATCAGTTTGCACACATTTGGAATTGACTTTAGAAAACTGGCCCTGGAAAAAAATGGTAAATTTAAAAGATAATTTATTATTGTTGTGAACATGGGATAATCAATGAATGCAACAAAAAATTTGCAAGAATCATTATTTTGCAGGAATTCATAACAGTTAATGCACTTTCCAGCAAATCATGTTTAAATCTTTTCATAAAATGGCTGGCAGCAAAGTAAATTTATGCTAAATTTAAGGACAAAAATATGAAAATAAAAACATTGCTTTCCTTCTTGAACATTAAAAAATTCGCATTTTTTCGGGACATTTTGTTTTACAAATTTGACCAAACGAGAGTCAATGTATTATTACTCAGTTGTAATAATACAACTAAGTTAATAATAGTTCGAGAAATGTTAAGTTTTGCAAATTTGTACTTAGAAAATGTTGAAAATGTGAAAAATTTGTCATCGGAAAAGATTGGAAGTTATACAAATCTGTTCTCGAAAATGAAAAATTTTGAAAATCTATTATCGGAAAACTTGTGAAATTTTGAAAATCTGTACGGTACTGGAAAAACTAGGACAATTTTTAAAATATGTACTCGGAAAAATTTTAAAAAAAAGTTTGCAAATGAGCCCCGAGCTAACAAAGTAGAAGCATTAACTTTGGATTGTGACTACATTAATACGTTGAATTTCCCTGACTTTTTTAAAATAAATCATTCTTCCCTGACTTTTCCAGGTCTCTGGGAATGGGGAAGAACTTACCAAATTCGGGGTTTGCGTTGCCACACAGACTTGAGAGACGACAGTGTCTAGCTGACTAGAAGAAGACACCACATTTAAATCATCCGGTGTTGGCGTCTGAATATCGAATGAAAGAAAGAAAAAGATGTCAAGTAGTCAAAATGAGTAGACAAACTTCAGAAATATCACAAAGTTTTGAATAATGTTCGAATTTTTGAATTTTTTTGCAATATTTCAAAAACACTAGGAACGTTTGTACAAAGATGCTTCATGACAACAACCAATGCCAGTTGTCATCACATTTTCATGGTCCAATAAAACAAAATTATTTGACCAACTTGATGGATGTATAAAATCAGATTTAATATCAAACATTAAAAAAAAAAAAAAAAAAGATGACACTTACCCTGCACTGTCCAACCTGTCTTACTAAGCTCGACATTGTCCGTTCTGGAAATGCGAACTCGCCACCAACTGTTCTGAGCGAAACTTCAGATATGCCGGGCATATTCCTGGACCATGGTCCTCGTCTTTTAACCTTGGGTTCACCAGCCATGCATTCATAGCTTGGTCCAGCACCTTCCAGGAGGCGCTTGACCTGCACCTTACAGTTTGTGCTAGCATTCAGTGACTGTCCATTAATATGTGCCCTAAAGTTCAGTGTCTGGCTTGCTGATTCTCGTTTTACATCCTCCGCCAATGGCCTCGACGACTTCTGCTCTGTTTTCATGCTCTTGCTATTGCTATTTCTGGAGCTTGGCCGAGAGCCATCTTTACTGTCTCCAGGCGAAGAATCACTCTTGCAGTTCACAGATCTTCTGGGATTAATTCTTCTGGAGGAGTTCGAGTCTTCACCACCCTCTCCAGAGCACTCTTCTTTTGCAGGCAAACGCAACGATCTCGGAACGCTGAGCGGTGGTCTGCCACGTTTACGGACAGCCAGAAGCGCAGCCGACTGAGGAGTCTTCGAGGTTGTAGCAGAAGTCATGCTTTTGTCTTTGTCTTCTTCACTGCGAGCATCTGTCAAGTGCAGCTCCGTTAAATGGTGGCCAGACATCTTCAATGGTTCTGACTTCCTTCTTGGTCTCTCCTCCTCGTCGCTAGCACTGCTCTCGAAAGATTGGCTCTTGGAGGCTTTCGGAGATGAATCTTCACCAAGATTCGGAGATCTCTTCGCACTGTCGCTGTTGGAGTTGTGGTGCACTGCCTTGTTTCTGGAGCGCCCAGAGCGACGGATGGGTGACCAATCGTCACACTGGTCAGTTGCCTCGACTTTCGGACTGGACCTTGCAGACACAATTCTCACATAGCGGTCAATCTTCTTGGGTCGTTGCTCATCCTCACTGTCTGCTTCTTCATCCAAGAAATCATCAGACTCAAAAGATAGATTTCTACAAATGGATGATCAGAAAATGTTCAGGTAAATAAAACATTGTGAAAGCTCCGGCATGCTATTGTAAAAAGTCCATTTTACAAAAATTTTCTAAACCAAAACTAAAAATAAAAACAAACCAGTTTTCAAAAACTTGAGCGTCCACACCGCAAAAAAACGATATTTAAACAATTATTTTTGCTCATTATACCATTGCTTTTCTAGTTTTTAATTTATTTAAATATCTTATAGCTTTTTATAAATTTTCTTCAAATTTCGCTCAAAAAGTTTAATATACTATTACTTACACGGGAGTGGTCTTAAATTGTTTACAGACAATTTCCTGGTGCTTTTTCATTTCATCACATGCTCGTGTCCACGACGTTGACCGTTTGACCCCCAATGTCAGCGGGTTGGTTGTGATTGGTCTGATGTTCACCCTTTCCACGGTAGCTCTAGAAAGTAGTTAAATCCAAAAAAATCAAATTTCTTCCAACACTGCATTTCAAAGTTTACGAAAACATTCAAATTGCGTTCATGAACTACATGCCTTTCGTGAGGTCCTCCGAAGAAACGGACGTCGAAAATGCTGTCAGAATTCATCCTTCGAATCACCTTGGCGGGCCAAAATGGATAACCTTTCTGCTTGGCATAAACCAACTCATGAGGAGGATTCTGAGAAATAATGCAATAGAAGCAGAAATTATTGTTTTGCAAAAATTGTATTCAAAATCAGTTTTTTTGATTGTTTTTGAACTTGATGTATACGTTTTCGAAATTATGTTTTTCTCGTTCCATTTCCGAAATATGCAAAACTGTTTTACGAAAAAAAAAAGATGTTTGCCCGTTTGAAAATAATATTACCATTTTAGAATGTTTTTAATAAAATTCTTCTTTGTGGGGGAAAAAGGAATTGATCATTTCTTGGTACAATAATGGACCTTATGCATAGTCACGCAAGCGGCAACATCATGTGATCTTTTCATCAACTAAACAACTAAAAGTAGGTGCCCTCGGCACTGCTTCCGGGTAATTTTCGCAAATGGAATGTCATGTGATATAGGCATGCTGATGAAATATGCATAAAGTCCATTATGGTTTGTTACATAGAAAATTGATTTTTTTTTAAATTAACCCTTTGGCTATTTTGTCATTTTTCGTTGGAATTGAAATAAAACTGCCATTTTCATGGCTAGTGCATTTGGCTTACGCAAGGTTGGCAAAACCAGTATCGGTCCTTTTTTTCATTGGACATTCGGTAACAGTCTTGGCATTGTTGAATTTCTCTCAAATCATAACTGCAATCCCTAAGCATTTGCCTGGCCATGTCGGCAACTGGGCTATTTACTAAAAAAAAAAGTTATTACTTTTAATGTCACACGTATAACACGTATATAGATTACGTTAAAAGTAATTATAGAAGCACTGAACGCCATTTTAAAACAATGTAAATGCAATGAGTTTTTTCCATGTTTATTTAGATTGAATTTTTCTTTGATAAAACGTGGAAACATTTCTATACTTATTGTAGTTAAATTTTTTTTTGTTAAAATGTAAAATTTTGAAATCCTTTTATAGATTTATACAGCCCATCAAACGAGGTTTGTTAAACTAATAATTATTACCTCCGTAAAAGATAACCACATTATGAACAATATTCTGTACGTCTGCTTCGAATTCCTCCAGGCGACGATACTTCTTCTCGAGTGACTTCTCTTCCAGCGTGGCAAGATCGACGTAGTTGTAAATCAAGCATTTCTCTCTCCATTGGTCCTCCCTGTTCGGCGGCTCACGGTTCAGTTCTTTAAAGGGCTAAAAACAAGCAGAAATGCATCAGTACATCCACATAGGCATGGATATTGTCCGCAAAAGGCCTAGCACAGGCACTAGGAAAAGACACTTTCTGTTGCATACCTAAAGGCATTACCAAACCCTTTTCTAACATTAAAAATTCGTCGCTGTTCTCTATTAATTTGACAAACAAAAATGAAATGAAATTGGAAATAATTTCCTTCCATGATTTGGATCCTTTCACTCTATGAAATGCAACTTTTTACATTCGACGAAATGGAACCTTTCATCGCAGTACACGTAATATCAGTATGCTCACTCATAGCTTTTCAGGTGCCTTTGTGTTCGCAGCGCCGCACGTCACCTGGATTTTATGTAATAGAACTATGAGAATGGGTTTCTCTATCATAAAAAGCACATAAAAAGCGATGAGTGAGTATACTGATAATACGTACACTGTACTTTCATTCTATGATTATCAACATTTCAATATTTGATTTGTAACCATTTTGCTTGGCTCAATAAACCTAACATATCCTAACCTAATGCCTAAGGGGAGAATTTTTTCCTCGAAAAAGCTAGAATCTTTCCTAGAATGAAAGTAATTATTACAATTTTAAGCATTGCAGGTAAAGGATAATAGAAATAAAAAGTTTTCTTTTCAAAATGTAGCCAATAGCATAAGAAAGAAATCTTTACGCATTGGAACGACGAAGACGCGATCCACTCGAAACCACACATGCAGAATAGGCACGCAAAGGAGAAAAAAGGCTGGTAAAGAGAAAACAGTCCAAAAAAACATCATTTATGAGGGTTTTACGACCAGTCCATTCTCCACGGGAAGTACGGCGAAGCTAGTTTTAGGCGAATAAAAAAATATAGTCAATCAAAATGTTTTACTACTATGATCGAAGGTAAATAACTGGGAAATGGGAACCTACATTTTCAAATTTGCCAATCTGTCAAGTTTAAATAAATTAAAAACTTCATTGTTGGCCCGAAATCGGCTTTTACCCAAGGTGGAGTTTATTTCGAATTCGCCAATTTTAAATAAATTAACATTTTCGTATTTTTACCGAATGCGTTGGCATATTGACTCCTAGATGGCGCTTTTTATATTCCAGTGAATAAACCAACACATCGGGTTAAAATATCAAATTCACAATCCCTTCCTTACTGAAAATATTTTATGCTACGTTTAAAACTATTTTCGAAAAATTCCCGCAGACAAAGGATCACTGTTAAACCCTCTTAAGCGAAACTAGAAATTTGTAAATTTTGAACAACCTGGAGTCGGGTTATGGCACTCGTGTAACTGGCACTCCGCCGCGGGTCAGGCCTGCGTAAGTATGCATAGCAGCGACCTGCACTAACCTTCTCCTTTAGCCGATTGCAGGTGTAACCCAGCAAGGTGTTTAAGTCCTCTTTTTTGAGCTTCAGTGGGTTGGGAGCCTTCACCACCTGAAAAACAATTATAGCAAGAAAATTAGTTAATACCTTTCTCAGTTTCATTAATTCACGGTTTGAAAATATTGAAATAATTGGAAATTATCAATGATCCATTAAGAATAATAAACGATAGGCTAATGAAAGTATTACAATAAAAAACATCCATAAATTAGCAATTCATCAATTCGATACATTTGGGTTTGTATGCCATGATAAGGGTCAACCAAAGACAGTACTACCAAACGCCATTTCTCATTGAAACCTGGGTTCATACAAAATAATATTTGAAGATTATTAGAAATTTTAAAGAAAATGTTCAGTTTTGAAAAAAACAAACGTCGAAGTACTAAAAAAACTGCTACGAGTTACTTAAAGAAAGACGTACGAAGGTTGAGAAAAGAGTTCAAAATTTTGAAATAAATTTTGCATTTTAAAAAATAACTTTCGAAGTTTAGTAAAAACGTTTCAAGAAATGTAGGCCATTTTAAAAAAAATGTTTAAATTTTTCGAAAAATGAATGAAATTTCTTAAAAATGTTTCAATTTGCAAAAGGTATATTGAGAATGGAAACGTGTCCATTCGTGAAGTAACCTGAAAAGGGCAACATTTGAAAGACAAGACAGCACTCTGAACTTACCGTGCAAATGGGACAAATAAACTTTTCTACGGATGAAGCTTTGATCAGATCTTCTCTGTTACAGCAGACAGCATGGTAAACTCGAAAACAGTGCTTACAAGACAGTACACTTCCACCTTTCTGGCACTTGAAGCAATACCAATCATGGCCATCTTTTTCCTACAAGCAATTAGACAAAAAATAATTAATGAAATTTATGAAGAATTATTGACGTTTTGGTAAAATGAAAAGTTTTCCAAACAAGCAACACTCAACAAATTCACGAAAAAAATTCAAATTTCTGAATTATAATAAAAAAAAGCTTATATTATATCACTTTGTGAAAGCATAAATCTGAGCGTGATACAATTCATATATTACCGTGGGTTTCATATTTTTTGCTGTTTTTGGCGAATTTTGTGGATTAACCATAGTTTTGATTAAATTATGCAACATCATTCGAGATTAGTTTATGAGATTATCTTACAATTCCTTTATCGGGAAGATGGTAAATTGTCTGTTCAACACCAACTTGACAGCCTTTGCTTCCTATTTTTTGACTCGTGAACATAAGTTTGTCCAATACAGCAAGATGCAACTGCCTTGTTGAAAACTCTGAAATCACAAAAATGTTCTGGTTAAAAATTAAAAATTCATAGGAAATCTGACCAAAAATTAGGGTTCTAAAGTTGATAAATTTTGAAATTTTAAAACTAAAAGAAAGTTTAATGTAGTTATCAATATATTTTTTGTGAAAAATGTGTTAACAAATAAGATTTTACAAAAAAAAACTGGTTTCCTAAAAAAATGCAATTTTTTCAAAATTCGTACATATTTCCAATAAATGTTTTCCAAAAAAGATGTTTTGAATTTCGAAACATCTTTTTTGGAACTTTTGAATTTCGAAAAAAATACAATTTTCTTAAAAATACTCTTTTCCCCATTTAAGGGACATAATTTTTATCATTTTTATTACAAAAATGTATCCTATATTTCCAATAAACGTTTTCAAAATAATGTTATTTTCCAAAAAATGTTTTTGTAAAAATTACAATTTTCCCAAAACATGTGTTTACTAAAAATGCAACTAAATTATAGCAAAACAACTATTTTCCAAAATACTATTTTTTTCGTATCGTTTTAAAAATGAAAAAAAAGTACAATTTTTCGAAAAAATGCAGTATTCCTAATAAGGCATTTGTTTCCACAAAATGTATCCTATATTTCCAATAAATGCTTTCAAAACAATATTGCTTTACAAAAAAATGTTTTCCTAAACAATATAATATTTCCAAAAACTTGCTCCAAAAAATGAAAAATTTTCGGAATACAATTTTTCCAACAAAAATAAATAAAATTTTCCCACAAGCAATTTGTTGAAAGACAAACGGTTTATCCTAAAAACCACAATTATAGTAAAACAACAATTTTCCAAAAAAAACTATTTTTTTCTTATCATTTTAGGGCACCATGTTTTAAATGCTTTAAAAATCATCTTTTCTAAAAAAAACCTAAACAAAATGGCCCCAAGATTTGCCTTAGTAGGTAACTGGTGTACTCTGATATTACAGTGTACTCGGATATTTTTATATTTCAATTTTTGTACAAAACACTTACCATCATCCAAGCCATTTTTTTTCTTCAATATGGCAAGTATTCGTTCCATTGAGCACTGTTGTTTTGCATGTTTGATGGCGTTAATTGCGTCCCAAATTAATTGTATGGTTTGCGGACAAGAAAGCCTTCGCTTGACCGATTCCATGGCAAAACATCTGACCAATCAGAAAACTGAAAAAAAAAAACTAAGATTAGACGAATTTTTTCCATTTCCAGAGACTTTCATCCTAAGTTGATGACTACGGCGCTGCCACCCTTTTAGGAAGATAACTTAAAGTATTCATAAGCAGCAAACAGAAGTTCACGTAAAAAAAATTTAAACCAGCATTTTTCTGGTAAGCAAAGAACTTTCGGTTGCTACTTTTTCCCAGTTATTTCTATAAACAAATTTATAGAAACAATTTAAGTAATAATATACTGCATGTATACAATTTATGTAAAATTATTGTGTAAAACAATTTATGGAAACAACTGGCAGCAATTAGCAGCAAAACGTTAATCTATGTTCCTTAAGTGTGGACTGGAACAAAGATGTACTTTTTGTCTTTTTGTTAATAATTTCTGCCAGTTGTTTACATGAATTGTTTTACATAAATCATGACCTACATTGTTCACATAAATATGTTTCCACAAACAACTGGCAACCAATTAGCAACAGAAAGTTCCTTATTTTGCTAATGGCTGCCAGTTGATTACATAACTTATTTATATACATTGTTAACATAAGTTTGTTTCCAGAAACAACCAGCAACAGAAATTTGTGTTGCTAATTGGATGCCACTGATTTCTGGAAACAAACTTACGAAACCATACATGTTAGTAAGATATTATGTAAAACAATTCATGACAACTGGCCGCAATAAGCAACAAAAAGTTCCTGTATTTCCTCTTAAGCTGGTCATACACGAGGCAAATTATATCTGGAAACTTACCAATTTTAGGTGTGTCCGAAAAGTCAAGCGCATATTTATGAGCATTTTTTAGTTTTTCACATTAGAACTTTTTGAACGTGCCATGTTTCCAGAGATAATTTGCCTCGTGTATGACCAGCTTTAAGTTGATGATAGGCACAACCTTTAAAATTGATATTAATATATACATTTTTAAGGTTGTGAACAAAAAATTGTCGTCTATCGAGCAAAATTACTATAAATTCATATTGCAAAAATTGCGAGCATTTACATACAATACTGTAGGCTACATGTATATTAATATTATACCCAGCTCAATAATATAAACGTTTTATTTATATTATACAAGCCCATCTTTCTCCAAAATTAAACATCCCTTAAAGTTTACAGATTTAAAATACATCCATACATAACATTAATGTTACAGTACATACTTCGTAGAACAACGAAATCACTCTGTCATGTCAATTTAATAAAACAAATAAATAAACATGAATAAAATCAAAAGACGGTAGGTATCATAGAAGGTTTAATAGAACCTGACATTCATTATGTATAACATAACGCAGAACATAAACGTCCCATCTCCCAGCTATACGAAAAAAATTGTTCCACAATTCGTAGAACTTCGCGCGGTCCATAAAAATAGAATAATGTTTATTCACGGTGCTTTTTTAAATTCCAGCAAAATTACCAAGTGTAATGGTCTTTTTTTATTTAAATCCGGACATAATCGTCGACGGCCGGTGGCCGCAAGTCGAAATGGCCACTGGTCAAGCTGCCGTATAGGCAAGTGTGGACATTGCACAAAATAGCCGCAGCCTTGTAAGTGTCCGAAACGCTTTGCAGACACATTTTCTGATTTTTATGATAATCGAGAAAACCGAAGAGAGAGGTCATCTTGCCGTAACCCCATTCGACCCCGCTTCGGACAGCGGTCATCTTGCTGTTGAACAACTTCCTGTCAGTGGTCAGCACCCGGTTTAGGATTGACCAGCAGACGTGGACGGTACGTGTAACGTTGTTCGTGGTAAAGACAGTAAGTGTGGTCTTCTGCGATGGTCATCAGATCGTCCAACTGACCAACAAGAGTCGAGGCGTCCAGTATGCCTGAATGGTTAATGGTCAGATTGTTAAGGTTTTATTCGGATTCAGGTTTTTGGCACACTCGGTATATTTGTAGGAAATCCATGACCGTTTTGTTTTTTTGCGATTTGGACATTCTTTTTTACTTTTGAAGAGGTTCCTCCAGCAATATCATTTTCAACTTCCCTGACTTTTCCAGGTTTTTAAACAAATTTCTCTAATTTATGACAATGTCAAAATTGACATATGCCAATGTTATACACAATTTTGCAAAATCAACATATGACAATATTTAATATTTTGCAAACTTTACTAATGACAATTCCGAAAAATTTTGAAAATTAACAAAGAAAAATTGTACAAATTTTACAAAGAAAATTGAAAATTTGACAAAATTGTAATCGGAAAATTTTAAAAATACTGTATATCCTCGAAACCTGTTGAAAATTTTGCAAATTTGTCCTCGTAAACTGTTGAAAATTTTTTCAAATTTGTACTGGGAAAATTTAAACAATTTTGCAATGAGCTAATGTTTCCACGTAAAAACATTAATAAGTTGAATTTCCCGGACGTTTTCAAAATAAATCATTGATAAGCTCCACTGATTATAATGAAAAATTTATTTCAATTTTATCAAGCCAGCTGGGCATTGCAACTCGATATTTGGGACAATAATTGACTGAAAGACTTATCAAGAATTATTTTTGCAATTTAATAATACACAATTTTCTCGCAGTTGGAAAATCCTACGGAAAATCTTAAAATTGAACTCCAAGAAAACACAGGAAGCGAATAGTAAGTTGAAAATTTCAAAAAACAGTACTGGTTTGGTAAATCCTAAGAAATCCCCCAAAAAAGAAAAACAGTATGCCAAAAATCGCAAAAACGGTACGAATTTGGTACACAATTACCAAATGTGATACAACATTTCAAAGTAAATGACAACATTGTCATACACTTATCATGCATTCCTCCTTCAAAAGGTCCAGCAAGGTTGAGGATCAATCCATCAGGAGTATTGACAGACTGAAACTTCATGCAGTGATAAAACTCGATGGCAGAGAAGTGCTCTTTCCGCTTTACCGTTGGTCGACAAATGCGGTGAGAGGTAACATTCAAGATGCCCCAACAATCTGAACGTGGTACACCTCTATTAACCATGGCCTGTCACAATAATTTTACCAAAACACATTGGATTAGCCACGAAACCGTAATGATAATTTTAGCAGTTTCGAAGATAAGTTGTTGGCCATTTCAGATTTTCAAAATCCCCAAGTGTTAATTTTAAAAAGCAACTTCTACACATCTCCATTCATGGCTTATTAAACCCAGATTCAAAGAAGTTCCTGACAAATTACCGATAGAACCTGCGCTCGTCGGCTAAGATTCAAAAAGTTCTCCGATGATGATTCTTGAGTTCCATCTACTAATGGAACCCTAGATCATCAGGCAAGAGTCAAGAAAAGTTCACTATTGAAAATATTGAGCCCATCGGCCAAGTTTTGACAGAAGTTCTCTGACGATAGCACCTGAGGTCATTGGCCAAAATTCATAATGGTACCTGAGAATATTCATTTAGCTTCTCCTGTGTAAGCCAGGAGTGGCTTCTCAGATTGCTGAGCTTGTCACCGAGGGTGTCGCAAATGTGCTTCATGACTGTGATGATCACCGAGGAAATAACAGATATGTGCCTCCCAAAGATGCATTCCAGGTCCCGGAGGCGGCTCGGGTAGTAAAGACGGTGCAGGGCAATGGCCAGGGCTTCCGGCGCTGCAACATTCGAGGCAGAAAGAAGTATCAGGAAGAGCAAGCAGTTGAAATTTCAAAACCAGACAGAGTTTAACAGCATTTGCTTTGAAGTTATTTATCCCAGACTTTTCTTAATGATCTGTTAATGCCTTGCCAATGTGTCCACAACTATTTTCTTTTCCGAGCTTGTAAATTATCAAGATTTAAGCGATTAAATTGACGAGCAATGAACGAAAACTTAGCCAAAACAGTACAAAACTTCCCTGCCTAATTCGTGGCTGAGACCATGTCCTGTCTCAAACTGATCAACCCTGCCGTGATAATCCAATAAAAAAATGTCATTTCAAACAGCGTGGATGGACTCTACGGTGAAATCTGGCTGCTATCATTCACCGACTTTTCAACCTTCCCATATTTCAACAAACAAGAAATTGCCATCTCACACTGAGTGAAAGAACTCTTTGGGAGGACCTTACCAGGAACCTTGGCATATTGCTTGGTCTTAACAACGGCCGGAAACCCAAGTAAGTTGACCAAATGTGGCAAGTCGTGGTGTTTGAAACTTGGTACTTCTTGCCGTTCTTGAATTTGCACACCATCACCATCTCTGGAAGCCCTCAGAAGCTCTGATGCCTCCGTAGTGCCAATGTCACGATGGACTTCTTGTCCTCTATCTTCCTCTCCCTCATCATCATCAAGCAAAGCCTCCAAGATACAGCCATCTTCTACCTCCTTCCAACTCAAGATCTGGTGGCCTCCCATCAGAATGAGCTGATCCATGAGAAAATCTGTGAATTTGCGAGACAAATTCTGCTACGGCAAGGTCCCAGAGGTTGAAGTTATGCAAGAACAAAAAATCCAAGCGTAAAATAAGAGCAAGGAATCGTCAGAATCTTCATTGGGAGAGTCACCATCCACTTGCAAAGACGCTGCTCTTGTATACATAGTAATTTATGTACTGCTTTTAATTTGTAAGGCCAGTACAGACGACCCCTGCTTAGCGAACAATGTTTTCCAGAAAGCATGTTCAAAACGTGAAAGTTTTAACGTCGAATATGTTTTCTTCACATAAAAGTGTTGCAGAAATAAATAATGCATTCTTGGCTTCGTCTCTGATGCAATTATTCTAAAGAATGTTCAAGTATTAAACATGACATCAAGGGAAAAGGGCGCGTAGAATTGAAGTTTGCAAAGTTGTGCTCGGAAAAAGTGAGAAATTTTGCCAATTTGTGCAAAAAGTCAGATGAAAACGTTATGACGCTCGACATGCGAAAAACCAAGCTGAAAACTAAACAGAATGGAGCGATTCTTTCAGAATATATCCCAACAACGAACATTTTTTTATGAAAAATATGTTTAACTTCAATGAATCCTATGCGCCCTATTCCCCTTTGATCGAGGACCCTGATTTCAATAAAAATTTCGCATCCAAGACCGCTATGAAAAAATTATCTTTATCAACTTTGGCGAAAACATTTTTGAAGAAAAATCCTTCTATACTGGTGCCCTGCAATATTATTCTACTAATTATTTACTACATTTCTAACAATCAAAAGGGCTGTAATATTTTAACACTACATCTATTCTATTTTATCTACTCCTTACCCTACAGTCAGTACTATGTACCATGTCTCCCCGAAAATACGACCGGATCTTATATTAGTTTTTACTCCAAAAAACACATTAGGGCTTATCTTCAGGGGATGTCTTATTTTTCTAGGAACAACAACCTACATTTATTCTTAATATGCCACGAAAGTCCTACACGATTCTTTCTTGTACTCGATGGAATACCTCTTTCATTTGCACTCATCTTGATAGATCCCCAACATCACAATTACGTTATATTTTAAAAGAAAACAATGTCTCAATAGCTGAAGTTGACAACACTTGCATCAAAAGTACTTTGATTTCCTAACGATATCAGAATAAGCAAAAGAAAATGTTTGCTAGTGTTTGTGATTTTTTAAACCTCAAACGTATAAAAAAAAGTGAATGCAAATTGCATGTTTCGCTGGCTTGATGCCATTCCCGTTAAATTAGGAACTTTCTATTCTACGAACTTTTCAGGACCTTACAGGTTTGTGAAAACGCGAGGCGACAATGTGCATATTTTGAGAACAAGAATGATGACTTGAAGAATGCGAACGCTCTTTGAGATTAGTTTTGTGACATGACTGCCGAATACGTAATTGTTAAAAACAAAGTTTCAGATTACTTTAATTGTTGTTCCTACACTGATCAACAAGTATGTACTGTTTCTACTCTTCAATTACAACTTCTGCATTCATTGTAAAAAGCTTTTTATATACAATAAATACTTGATTAAGTGACAAATTAAAACTACACTGTACTTTACTATGCTGAGCAGAAACTGAGCTAAAATAAGCGCATCTAAGAAAAAACCGCATAAGTGAAAAAGTTGTTCTTGCTGGATAGATTTGAACTAATTTGGTTTCATCTGCGTTGAAAAATGGACAAAGTTTGTAGTTTTATAAAGCAAAGAAATTTACCACAAACTCTTTATTCTGTGAAAACATATATTGCTTTTATAGTTTCTTATTAATATACCAATATACACCATAACCTATTCAGTAAATCAAGAGTTTTCAAACTGAACTCTATTAATTCTTACAGAATCACGCGATAATATTTGTAATTGTTTTAAATATCGTCCATTTATTTTGTACGTCATATTCAAATAGTTTTTGGTTATTTCCCTTTTTTTACTCGACTTAATGTCAATGTTCTTGGCGATTGTGATATACAATCGCATTTATGTACCTTTTTAATCAATAAATAAAAATAGGAAAAACTGAAGACATTTCATCAAATGGGATTTTTTCGTATTTATGTCCATTTAATCGAATGTTTTCGCATTACTTTCATTAAATGTAATGCCACATACTTTGAAAAGGAAAGGTTTTCCTTTTTTTTTCTCATAAGAATGCCGCATTCTAAGAAATTAAACCTCTTCGCATTTTTCATTTTTTTTAAAAAATTAACAAAAATAAATGAGACGAATTTTTAAGCCTGAGAGGAAAAGCGGATGACATGAATCTATATTTAGGGAATAAATAAGTTATGAGCAAGTATTATTTTTACTTGAAAACTTCTTTCAACATTTGTAGCAGTACGATGAGTACAGATTTAGCACCTCGATGGTTCATCGTCATCATCAACCATGGGCGCAACGTCCGTTAGTGTCATGTTAAAGCTATGTTCGCACGGACACCTAAATTGTGACTTAACTAAGAGAGTCACTTGCCTAGGAGAAAAAGTCAGTTCGCATGACTCACCTAACTCTGGAAATTAGCTAAAGCGCCGTATGATTTTCGAATGACATAGTTTGCTTAATAATTCCTCAATGGGCGACTATCCATTGATTAGGGATAAAAGACAATATCATGACAATTACTGGACTGCATAGTCTGACATCACAGTCACTTATGAGTCTCTTAACTGGTAGGTGACTCTTAACTTTTCTCTCCTAATTAAGTGTCTTTTTGTTAGGAGAGCTGTGTTCGCATGTCCACTTATGTGACTCTCTCACACTTTTTTTCATATTAGGTGACACTTAGGTGTCCGTGCGAACAAGGCTTTATCAATATTTCATTTTAATGTCTAAAGTTATCTTCGAAAAATTCCCAGCTGTAAGTTTTTTTTTTTTAACAATTTATATTTTCGTTCGAAAACATATAAGATTAACTTAAAATTTACTAGGAACTGACTTGTTTTGTCGTACGCCTTTTTTACGCCCTGTGTAATGATATTTCAGTATAAACAATAATAAGAATAAAAAATTAATAACAAGTAAGGTTAGAAGCTTTTTTTTTATTTAGGTATTCCTTGATAGGAATCCTATCCTAATCCAATCCTATCCTATCCAGTTTGGCAAACTATCAATTCCTACTTTTGTCAAAACCCCACCCTTTTCCCAGGGTTCCTTCTGTCAATTTCTTTGGTCTCCACCTGTTTGTCACACATGAAATTGACACAAAATCAATATTCATACTTTTTAACGATCTCCACCGACGAACAAACACGATGATCTCTTTTTTTCTGTTCGACGAAAAACATCAAAACATTTTTGCGTTCTCCGTACACCCTTCTGCGTGGATGTTCAATAATATGATTTTCACTAACGAAAACTTCTGAAACTCCTGATTCACCTCTATTTTTTCATAAAAATCGTCATTGTTAAAACGTGAAAATGTAGTAGCTTTATATGCTAATTCTTAATTTTTCAGAATGCTTAAAAATTAATGAAATACTAAATTATACCAAAGAATGTCCAAATTAACCAAAGGAAATATTCTCGTAGTCACGTGAATTTGTTTTGAAATAGCCTTTTACGATGTATAATAATACTTGGTGCGATATTTGAACTATCAAATTTATTTTCTTGAGAAAAAAAAACCAGGGATTATTGAAGTACGCAAATTTGAATTCAAACTTTAGTACAAAATAGGCATTCCTGCAGGAAATGAACTGCAGGCCAATACGATGGAGTGTAAGTTAAACCCTAATATATAAGTTTTACAATATGAAACTTTCCATTTATATAAACATAATAATGTAATATTTTACTGCAAAGAGTCGCAGATTTGCAACTTCTAAAGCTGTGAAATTTACGAGACGTTTTAAGCTTAAAACCCATTAGAATGTTCCTTAGAAATGGGAAATTCACATTCTCGTAAATATTTAATATTATGCATAAAAATAGTTGCGATAAATTCCCATATAGAATGGGTCACTGGGACACCCTCCTAATATTGTATTCTGCCTCAAAGCTTCATCTAGGATTAGTTTTCCAGCACTTGTAAAAAGTTGCAAAACGATTAAAACAGAAATTTATATTTTAATAACTCTACAGTATATATTGCAGTAGTGTTTGATAACTGAAGCCGCGTGCAGCTTCTTTTCTGTTTATACACTATTTATAAAACACACTTTTGCGTGGATGTTCAATAAAATGATTTTCACTAACGAAAACTTCTGAAACTCCTGATTCACCTCTATTTTTTTCGCAAAAATCGTCATTGTTAAAACGTAAAAATGTAGTTACATTACTTATTGTCGCAATTTTCATTTACTTAGAAACGCAATCGAGCGTAAACTAATTAAATGTTTCATATTGTGGAAACTTTAAAAAAAAAAACTGCAGTCTACAATCAAGTCCAATTCAGGTGAAGATGACATTCTGTAAATACTCCTTCGACAAGATAGGATTACATTTGTCACAAATGTAGCAGAGGAATGGTTACCAACACCGCAATTAGCTAATGGTGAGGGCCATAATCGGTCCGATCGATTGGGGTGGAGGCGCCCGGGGAGGAAATATTGAAAAACCGTTATTTCGTTTGTTTTTCTCTTCGTGCAAGCACTTTCCCGTGCCACACACGCGATAAAAACGCACCCAGTCAGGCAAGGGCGTGTACCTTTAATACGGTAAATGTTCCAGGATCCCGCCACATACACATTCTCGATCCCTGAAGGCGTACCTTTTAACTGATCCTCCCGCAGGGCCCCCAGGTGGGCTCCTCCACCCTGGGTTCCTGCATTTATCGACCTTGGCTGGAACCCAAAACGTCGGAAATGTGGCAAAAAGACGAAAAAAATATCGAATTTAGTACACTGGGCGGGAGCAGGTTGTGCTTATAGGATAAGGCGAAAAAATCAAGACATTTTTACAGAAATCGAAGAAGATTTGTAAGGAAAACACCTCCATTTTCGTTGAATGCATTTGTTCTCTCAAACGCTTCATCAGTTCATCAGTCTTTGAATGATGGAAAGTAGTGTCAAATATTAAATCAGTATACATGTAGTTAATTAATACGTGAATGTAAATAAGAAGTAAAAGTTAAAGTAAACGTTTCGGAGAAGTGAAAGTTAAAACTCCTGAGGGGCCATTCAAAAAGGACGTCCTCATGTAAGGGGGATTGAAGAAAGGTTAAATTGTTCACGGACCCAATGCGGACAGGGGATCCAACTTTGGGCAAATTTTGAGGACGTCCTTTGTGAATGGCCCCTGAACAGAACAGTTTTTTTGTGTGAAAACAAACAAACTATAGGAGTATTTTTTCCGCAAATAAATCTTTGTATTCATTACTAAAAAGTGTTACTCCTACAAACATTTCAAATCAGCCGGCAGTTAGCACGTTCAATTAAATAATATAGATTGTTAATTCAGAAGGACAGTTGAAACAATTTTTAGAAACATAAGAGGTTTTTATTTTCTCAACATGGATTATTAATTCGGTGGCATAGTCGCACAAAATGTGGAAAATCCTAATACAGTGTATATGGTGTCAGATCATGAAAGTGATGTCGATTGAAAGAAAAAATGCCCAGTTGTTGCAAGAATTTTTACGTTAAAACATTTAAATGCCATTTAAAAATTAAGGCAATTTTTTCAAAATGTAAATAAATAGATCGATTTTAAATAAACGATAATTTCTGTTAACGCGTGTATCTGTGCTATTTTTTTTACAAATTTTTGTTCTTGCGTGGTTTCGATTATCCGTAGAGCTGTACTTCCTAAGCTCTCTGAATAATCGATTCAAATACGTTATGTTAGTAAATATTTGCTCCAATCAACCGGCAATTTTATTTCCCCAGATAAAATATTTGCGTGCATGAGTTGACATAACATCACAATAAAAATGTCTGGCAACCAATTTTGGCACAAATGAGCGTATTAAAACCAACTTCCTCTGCAGCAAGTTTAAATATAAAAGGGAAATTATTCAATTATTCATCAGATAGGGGACCCAAGTGGCGTGTTGTATAATATGACCCTCTCAGCCGGGAAAATAACACTGCACCTATGACGCTTACTGTCACCTGCTCTATGTTTATGTACTCAGCAGCTCATCAACATATCGCACCCTCACTTTGATCAGAAGTGACACCACTCTATATTCAGAAAACACGAAACTTCTTAGCTTACTAAACTTCGGCTAAATGACGGCAGTTAACTTTATTTTAACATAGATCATGAATGCGATTTTAAAATGTGATATATCTCCATTTAAAAATTGTTGATTTGTGTCACTTCTGAAGTGGGGGTGCGATGTACAACACAATGAGAAAACATTTTCTGTATATAACTCTGCAATTAAATAAATGTTAAGTACACGTATCTATTTTTTTTGCAAATTAAAAAACTGTGCTGGCTATATAGCACTTAGCAGGTCAATTTGAGAAAAAATTACAGACGTATCCATCATCGTCTCAGATCACATTATTGCAGGGAAAATTTTAACCAAAACATTGTCATTTTGTGATGAATTTACCTCATTTTATGACAATGACTATAACGTATCGTTATAGGTACAGTACAACATGTACATGTGACTCGAGCATTATATCATGTATACGTTTTTATTTCACTCGATTAGTTGGTCCTAATATATCTTTTGTATAATTCATTCTGTCGAAAGATCGTTTCCTCTATTAAATTGGTTTCCATGGCAACATTTTATGCCGCGGACAACACCAACAATTGCAAAAGTCACGTGCTACCTGCATGCATGGATACCAATTTTTGTAAGTGGGGCGCAGACCCCATGCACTTTTACATTTACAAAATATCTCCATTAATAAAACATACACAATTTGATAAACTCAATAGTTTCGATTTCAAAAATTCAGAGCTCGAGTGGAGACTTTAGAGCAAATAATGCTTACACGAGAACAGTTTTTTTTTCTATTTGAACAAGAAACAAGGCTATACTGTATCTTAGCAAGATATCGAGGATATCATACATAATTCTCTACTCTTATCAAGATTAACATTTTAAATTGAATACCTTTATGATCCCTAATTACTCCACTTATCAAGATACATGTGCCCTTCCAAATTCCCTACCCATATACAGGTACAGTAAAAGATACCATCTTGAATTTCCAACCTGTATAAAGGATATCATCTTCAAATCCCGGCCCTTATCAACGTTTCTATCCCGAATTACCAACTTATATAGGGGCCATTCAAAAAGGACGTCCTCATGTAGGGGGGAATAGGTGGAGTCACGTACACAATGTGGACAGGGAGAGGGGTATGACCAACTCGGACGTCCACTTGAAAAAAAAATGCCAAATAAAATCTGTTCCCAAAGTTAAAGGGAAACTGAGCGCACAATCGCATTAGATGCGATATAAATTGCAAAAGTCAGTAAACAGGGTACCCCAGTCCTGGAAAACCTGGAAAAGTCGGAGAACTTAAAAGCTCAGGGTTCATTTGCTAACTTTCAAATTTTCTTAGCATAAATTTGCAAAGTTTTCATTTTTCTCGAGCATATAAACTTGACAAATGTTCAACCTTTTCCGAGGACATCTTTACAAATTTTCCCATGTTTTCCCGAGGACAAATTTGGAACATTTTTAAGTTTTCCCCAGGACAAATTGCAAAAATGTCCACGTTTTCCAAAGGACAAAACTTCAACATTTTCAACTTACTGTTTTCGAGTACAGATTTGTAAAATATTCCGAGGAGAATTTTGCAAAATATCCAACAGATTATGAGGACAAACTGACCAAATGCTCAATCTTTTCAGGCTACAAATTTACGTTTTCCGAGTACAAATTTGCAAACTTTCAAAATTTTCCGAATGAAATATTTTTTAAAGTTTCGGACGTCCGATTGGGAAGAGTGGGGGAGGAGAAAGGAGAACCTGATTGACCGGACACAATTAATGCGGACAGGGGGTAGGGGGAGTTCAATTTTGGGAAAATTTTGCGGACGTCCTTCTTGAATGATATCACTTACAGTATCAAGGGTACTATTCGGAAGTTCTAACTCGTCCCACTGCATCACTGCAAAAAAAAGTTTCCAAGCTTTAATTTGACGCAATCCTTGCTGGATGGATGACGCTATGACTTCCGCATGCATGGGTGCAAGTGCAACTCGAAAACAGAGCCAACACAGAACAAGAACAACACTAATAATTAAGAGCGGCGCGCCTAATTTCAATTACAATACTTATTTGGCACTCGTTAGTAGATATTGTGGCATACTCCTGATGCATGACTTACTTCGCATAATACCTGTCATTAAGCGCCCCCAGTGCATATCCTGCAGTTTTGTCCTAAAAACTGGGTCGTCAGGGTCTCCTCGACGGTAATAACGCATGGGCAGTTCCTGCGACGAGTCGTTTAGGTCTGGCGTGCGCAGAATTTCAAAATAAAATTATATAGTAATCGGGAAATATTACTAGAAGGACACTTTCCGGAAGTGTTACTCGAGAGACGCGTTGACAAGGTAAGATGACACGCATGTGCTTAGCCAACAAGTCTTTTTGGGAAATCGTTTTGATTTTAGAGAAAAAAAGGAGATTTTTTCACAACAGAAAAAATAAGCAAGGCTTGCAATAAACCACAACCAATTTATCAGCAGCCTTTCTGATTTTTCCTGTTTTAGACACCAACCACTTCAAGATGAAGACTTATCAAGGGTTTCACAACAGTCGTATTAAGTTTCCTTTAATTTTTTTGAATTCAATTTTTAATGAAAAATGCAATGGTGTTTTTCGTAAATTTATATCATTTTGCGGAAAATTGTATCGTTTTTATTTTAAAATCGTATCATTATTTTTTGGAAAAATTGTATTTTCTGGAGAAATTGTATTGATTTTTTGGAAAACATTTAAACATGCATCGTTTCTGAAAATATCGCATCGTTATTTTAAGAAATAAAATAATAACATATTTAGTAATTGTATACAAATTTGTATTTTATTTGCATTTTTTGTAAATATTAAAACGATTGAATTTTTAATATATTTGAAAAAATAAAACAAAATATTTAAATGTTTCATCAATGATTGTATAAGAATAAAGTACCCCAGTTAGTTTGTACTAACAATTAATGGTGCAGTTTCTCCTAGCTCATACTTCACAAACGATTACCTATAATTGCCAACATAACAATTTTTTTTTTCAAAAATCGACTTGGACAATGTCATAGTTTTGTCTACCGCATTTAAGGAACCGATAAAATAAAACTGGATAATTTTTTAAAGTTAAATTGCTTTCACAAGAGCAATACAATAATGACAACTATGCAACACTTGAAAACACGTCTAAATAAAAATTACTCCAAAGCCAATTTTGCTTCTTTTTCGAATTCTAATCGACGTGCAAACTCTGTATAAACATAGTTTCCAAAGCAAACAAACACACCCATGACAAACTGCGCAACTAAACCTATAAGTTGCAAGCTATAAGTAATGGATTTCATTTTTATAGCTACAAAACTGCAGTTTGCCATAGTTATACGAAGGATATTATTACTTATACTATACAGTTTTGATCCTGGTAAAGTCTGCTATAAGCAGTTTGCTAGGGTTCAATCAAAATATGACCGCAAATAAGCGCGGCTTCTGCAGTTTTATTGAAATTTTACTGAAACTTTACAATTTAAAAGTCGAGTTTAACACTTATTTGCATTCTTACTGCATTTGTATTTAGACATTCAGGTGCTGAGTTTTGCTGGTACTATCTTTGTGCTAGAACAAAACATCCTGAATAGATATTTTTAAGATACGTTAACTCCTCTTTTTTGCATTGCTTTTAAGTTCTAACTAATCAATACCAACAAAAAATAAGCAAGATGCAACCATAAAACAGCATCCATGTTTGAAAATTTCTCAATTCCGAAATGACAGTCCAAGCCACACATTGACAAAGAGTCTGACCATATCTTTTCATTTATTTACAGGTGCGACCCTTCCGTCACCCCAAAGCATTGGCCAAAATGATCGAGCGTTGAGCGCCACGACGCCAGCAGCCAGGGAGCCATGAAGAAGAGGCGCCTCAACAAGAAACTGAAGTTGATGGCGCTGGCGTCGCTATGCTACGCCGTGTTGCACTTCACGCGCCTGGTGGACTACTTCCACCAGAAGAACTACTTCACCGACTTCTCCTACCCCTCGCGGGTCAACCTCACCCGGTTGATCGGGCAGCTGCGGGTGGGGGTCGCGCCGGAAGTGCCTCCCACCAACCCATTCCGCTTTCGGCTGCTGCTCGACTGTCCGAACAAGTGCGCCGCCGACCGGCGAGTCCACGTGCTGCTGGTGGTCAAGTCGGCGGCGCGCAACCTGCCCAATCGCGACGCCATCCGCCGCACCTGGGGTTCCGAAGCACTCCCTGCCGGAAGCGGAAGTGGTGTCGTGCTGCGGCGCATCTTCCTGCTGGCGGCGCCGTCGTCATCAGGAGGCGCCGCCGAGCAGGAACGCGTGCGGGTCGAACATGCGCTGCACGGCGACTTGGTGCAAGGGAGCTTCGCTGACCGCTACCACAACAACACCTGGAAGACCATAATGGGGATGAAGTGGGCGAGCGAACGCTGCCCACAGGCCAGCTTCGTCCTGTTCGTGGACGACGACTTCTTCGTCTCGCCCAAGAACCTGCTGCGCCTCCTGGACAGCCCGAGAACGTACCCCGCGAAGGCGGAGCAGGCTTGGCCGCAGGAGGGCGCGCCTCTCAGCGAGCGCCACTGGTACACCGGACACCTGTTCTTCGTGCTTCCGGTGCGCTTCACCTTCCACAAGTTCTTCGTGTCGCTGGAGGAATACCCGTACGTCGTGCATCCTCACCCCATTTTGTACGCACTCTGCACGTTTGGTTGAAGAGGTGATGCTCGAGCAAGAGCAGCAACGCTGCAGAGGCATGTGTGATAACATTGAAATGTGCATGCTAAACAAACCCCGACTTACGAACAATTCGCATTTACATGCATTCCCTTTTAGCTTATGTACAGAGATATTCCCATTTAAGTACACGTGGAGCATGATTGGCAATGCGTTTGGGTGAGTGGAGAAATTTGGGAACTTTTGGAGTGATCAGGTGTGGTTTTTAAGGGATTTTTTTAAGGCGGGCTAAACTAGATGGCGCCCATTGGGGCTAATATGGAGTTAATAATAATCAGAATGAATGCATTAATACGGCCTTTTTGCTTCAATTACTATGGAATAATTATAAAATAACTAACATATTAACATTCAAGTTGAAAATAACCGTTCTCAATTTTTTTTTTTTTTTTTTTTTTTTTTTAAAATCA